>JASBWT010000069.1:0-15607 GCA_030039255.1 Naganishia friedmannii | reverse complement strand
TCGGCCTTGCCCCTATGAATAGGCCTTTTGTTGTTTTTGCTGCCTTGCTGATGCCTTCATTTTTGCGCTCCTCTGAGAGCTTCTTCAGCCTATACCTTTCGGTATTCTTACAATTGCGCATCACTGGTTCCTCCGAAGTACCCAAATTTTTAACAGCGGACTGCCATGTACCGTACACAGTTGGTGGCAAATTGGATGGGCACCCTGGGTTTCCCTAGCGTTGTCACAACCCGTATTTGGCAAAATGGAAGATCAGAGGTCATTGCAATCAGTCATTCAGTCGCAAGTGTATTTGAACGGCAGTGTTGATCAGTCCGCACATGTACCAGATCATTGCCATTTGTGGACAATCACTTTTCCCCTGACTATATCCTTCTCGAATCCTATCCTTACTGAATGCTCATCCGTCGCCACACACAATATCAGCTACAGTACCTCATTGAATAATCGGTTCAGCCGCTCAATCGCGCACCAGCACCTTCACATCGCCGTCCATCAGAATGTAGATTTGGTAGAAAGTGCCCAAGTTGGCATACCTGCTGTTCCTCCCTTTTCAGTCCACGGAACTCGCGGAGCATGAGGACTCAGGTCGGGGGTCACAGTGGTTCAGACATCGTCAATTGGCCTGTGCAGCACTTCTCTCACTCGGTCGCACTTAGTCACATTCGCCCCTACCTCTCCACCAGATCTTACTCGGGCGGTTCATTCAGCTTGCCCATGTGCAAGGAAACCCGGGTGATTCATCGTGGAAACGTTTCTAGTCGAACAGGCCCTTTGTAATGCGTGCCAGACCTCATGAGCCACCTACGTCGAGAACAGTCCGAACAAGAACTCCACTTGTGCTAAGTTCCAAGCGATTGTGTAATGCAAGGCACTCTAAGATAACAGACAGACATTGACAGCGATGTTCAGATTCGCTGCGTAACTACATGCAATACATTAATCCACTCAGACGAGACGAGATTGCATGAGAGACTAAAAGGCATGGGGAACTACAAACTACCATCAGTCAGCCTGTCGAGTCACTTCCCACGGTGCTACAGACCAAGCCTCCCTCCTCCCACCCCTGAACCGATTCTGTGCAGCATCGGTGCTCCATTCGTACCTGTCAAACGAATGACGGACTGGGTTTAAACGTTCAATTAGCGACAATCCAACGACGAAAAGTAGAAGGTTCGGCAGAGCCACACTTACCGATCGCTAGAGTGATCTGTTCGCCGCAGAGCATCACATCCGACTCTTCGGAAAGATGACGGGCGACGATGTCGAACCACTTGGTGAACCAACCTCCTCCATCGTCGGGGTCGGTACGCATCAGCCGTTCCCGGAGTGCCATCCTGAACCCTCCCACTGTGAGAAGCAGAACTGAGTTTGGTCTCTTCAAGCCGTTGACAGCTCGAGCAACACTCACTCTCGTGAACGCCATCCTGTATCGCTTGGTAGGTTCCGTCCGGTCGTCGGCCTGTTAGGAGAGTAGAGGTGCATCAGCCGCTAGCATGCGCGAGGGAGAGATGGCGTTACTTACTGATTTGCAATGTTATCTTGGAGCCAGCCGGCATTCGCACGAGCTGCCGGCGGACCGCTGCGAGTGCAGTATGTACACGCTGGCGGCCTGGATGTACCTGCGGCTGAGACCGGGGCGCAGTATTTTCTATGCACCGGCATGGAAAGGTTAGAGTACTGAAAGAAACAGGAATAGGCCAGAACGTACCTCGTTGTTCCCCGTCCTCCAGCTCCTCCTCCTCCCGCATCTCCTCACTCTGCTGGTGCTCCGCTTCCCGATCCATGTTCTAGAGTGCAGACGTGTTATAAGCAAACGTCAACTCGCCGCGCCATTTCTCGTCCGTTCAGAAAATTGCCTATAGAAGATAAAGTAAAGTCAGTTGAGCGAATTTCCCTGTAATAGTGAGTGAGAACCAGGAGAGGTGGCAGGTATGAGCAAGAAAGGAAGGACAGCAAAAGGCCAACTAGGAGTAAGAGGAGAAGCGAAGAAAACGGACTTACATCCCCCATCCAACTACCGGCAACCATTTCAAGCTCTGCTTCAAGAGGATCACAATTGGGCGGGATCCATGGTGGTATTCACTTCCGTTCGTGTCGGTCGTAGCCTCGGACGGCAGGAGCTTGTCTTCTTCTCCCTTGAGCCGATGGGAAAGTATGATCAATCTAGGCGTAAAACTCACCTTTCCGTCAAGAGGATGAAGATCCGGCGTTTGTCCTCAGAGAGGTGCTGTAGAAGTCGGCTGGGAACGATTTGGGTCCTATCGTGTCATTCCGGGGGGTGGTGTAGCCAAGCTGATCACGGGATGATTTCAAGTGATTTGGTCAATCGACCGCCCATGTTGAGTGAAGATAAGGTAACACAATAATGCAGACGAGCTCTGGACGGTGTGTCGTGGACTGCATCGCGCAACAAGAGTCGCGCGCCTGGCTTCGCTTGATCTATCTACTAGATTCATTTGATCAAGTTTGTGCACTCCCCTTTTCAGTGCCGTCGACCTATTCCATCTATCAACTGCGCCAGTACCGATGCACCAGTACCGAGACGACGGACACCTTTCTACTTGGACGTTGGCGCTCATTCATAAGCACCGATCTTGACCGGCCTTGGGCTCCTCTACTCGTCTCACCAATCGTGTCATGTAAGACCCTTTTCCTCCCGATCTCTATGACTTCTACTCATTCGACTCCAATTTCTACAGCAGCTTCGAAGCCCGACCGATCCTAGAGCCAACCTCTCTCACCTTGTCGCCTCGCACTCTTCAGTTCCGTTTCGGTCGACAAGGCTCTAATCACCTGCAGGTTGCCACACAAACTACTCCTTTGGAAATCAATCACAACACCTTCTCGCCACCCTCTTTGCGCTCCCGGTTGTCGTTATGTCCCAAGTCCCGGCGCCAAAAAAAGTCCTAGCTCACAGGATCGACGAGTCGACTGCTGCGAACTACGACCTTCTCGTGACATACGCTTCTTCCATCCCAAAAGATCGGTTGTTGCCACTCGAAGAGTGGCTGCGCAGAGATTGTCCCTCGGGCAACTACCAAGGGGCGAAGCCAACATACCATCTCAAGTTCGACTGGAATGCAGATGACTGTCCAGTAGAGGTAATCAACCGGGCAATGGAGAGGTGTTTTGATACGAGAGGACTGGGTGGTTGGGAAGTTTGGATACGGGGCGACCAACTGATCTTGTTGGTCGGCGATTTCCGGAAAGAATATCGTCGGTTAAAAGCATCTGGAAATCCGCAGTTCAGTCTCCTGGACCTTTGGGTTGGCGGACTTCTCGACGAGCTGAAACGAATGTGAGTAGTCGTGCTGTCTACAACCCTTCTTCAACTGTACCCTGTTACTTATCGTCGCCTTACTGTTCTCCCTAGATATGAACTTCCCGTATCCATCGAGCCCGCAAAAGCATCCTCCTTACTGGATCCAGCCTCTACCGAGACCCAACACCGTCGGTCATCCCGATCTCCTAGTCGGCCTATCGATTCTACACTCTACCCACGGGTTCTGCCAACTGAAATCAACCGACGGTTATCCAAAAGTCCTTCTCCAAAACCGCCACCGATGAGTCCGGCGATCCCGTCAGATCAAGCTCCGCCCTCCAAACGATTAACCCCTTCGCTATCAGCTGAAGCGAAAGGGAAGGAGACCACAAACACTTCTTCATCCTCTCGGCCGCCACCATCCCGTCCTAAAGCAGTCCAGCGAAATGCATCAACATCCGACGCTACAATCCCCGCGGAGTCGCAGCCAAGAACATTATCAATATTCGCTCTACCTTCGCATGTCAGCCTTACGAAGCCATACGCAATGCCGTTGAAGAATCTACATCTCGACACTTCCCACCAGCGAGACGGCACACTCAAAGGCAAGTCTCGGATCCCCCCGGGTTACGCAATGGCAGAGCCGTCGGAACACGAATCCGATGGCGTGCTGGAAACGGACATAGAAGGCCAAGAAATTGACTGGGCCGATGTAGAAACCCAGATGAAGAGAGCCATTCCCAAGAAGAAGAGGAAGATGACGATGAAGAGCAAGATACGGATGAAGAGGACGATGATGACGAAGAAGTGGACGAATACCAACCAGTAAGTCTTTGTTCGCAGCGTGTTTGTCTTGTACATTCATCCAACTCTCATCGTCTCATCATGTACTTTAGGAACAAACGACCAAGAAGAGCAAGAAGAAAAACAAATCCGCCGACCCCGTCATTGACCTTTCTAGCGGGGAATCCGCTCCAGATAACGCACCAATCTTTTTGGAACATGATGAAGGCCCTGCGCGAAAAAGGCAGGCCAAATCCGCTGCTGCCAAGAAAGCGAAGGCACGACCGTCGTCGTCGTTCCAGACCGCCCTTCAACAACTTCGCAGCTCTTCAGCTGATAGCCAAGTGCTCGGAAGGAAGTCTTCCCCCCTGCTACTGCAGTTCATACCGGTCCAAAGCGTAAAGCCCCTACGACGCTCGTGGCCACCGCCTCGAATATCGAAGCCGATCCTCCACACCCCAGAGACCAGCCATGACGTCTGTTCAATCGACCTCGTATGCCAGCACTCCTGGTCAGACTGTCACCGACGGAGGAACAGATATGGAAACGTCCACCCAAACAAGCCGCAAGGGCAAAGAATCAAAGATCTGGCTCTACTATGTCAACCTTTCCAACCCCGGCGACAAAAACAAAGTCATGCGTTGTCGGGCTTGTGGAAAGCTAGTCAAGGGCCAGAATAGTTCCAACTTCCTGAATCACCAAACACTCAGTTGCAAGGGTCTTGGCGAAGCTATTCGCACAGGGATGAAAGGCATATGTTGCGACCCCCCTGCCGGACCGTCACAAGCTACAATCGGAGAGAATACGTCTCTAGTTCTTCCCTACAATCAGAACGATTTCCTTGCCGCGGTCATGAAATGGATCATTGTTAGTGGACTGCCCTTTACGACCATCGAGAACCAGCATCTGCAAAAAGCCTTTCTCGCTGCAAACCCAGCCGCCCGCCTACAATCCGCCCGTTCCCTCGGTCGAAAGCTTGAAGACACTTACGACATCGTAAGTGAACGAGTGACGGACTTGCTACAGAATTTAAACGCTGTCATACACTATACGCACGATTCTTGGACTGATTCCGGCAAGAAAAACAGTTACATGGGAATATACGCAAGCTTTATCGGTAAAGATTTCGAATACAAGGAATATTTGGTTCGGCTCATTCACATTCAAGGAACCCATTCAGGAGAACGAATTGGAGACGGGCTATTCAACCTCTTCACGAAACATCTCAAACTTGCCGGTTGCCTTGGGCCAGGAACCGCGGACAATGCGTCCAACAATGTCACTGCTGCTGAACGCCTTAGCGTATTGATGAAGTCGGATTATGACTACGATTTACCCCCTGAAAATCTCATGGGCTGCGTCTCCACGTAGCCAATCTTGCAGCTTTGGCATTCTTGGAAGGCGAATGTAAGCACTGAACAACCGTCTCTTCCCCAGCTTCGACGCATTGATAAAGCTTCTTCTGCATAGCCAATCTGCATGCCACGGAATATGCAAATGCGCAGGAAAATATCCCCGAGATTCGGGTCATGGGACAGTCTGCTTTCTGGGACCCCCAGCTGGGGGAAGATGGGATAGACGTGGCTGAAGGGGAGGGAGAGCTGGATACAGGCGCCGATGACAGGGAGGATGAGGATATGCTAGGTTCTGACGACGAAGAAGAAGTAAGTACGTGATGATTGGCTCGGCGAATGCACATTGACACTCGAATGCTGTACAGATGCTAGATGCTCCGAATGTCAATTCACCCGTTGACTTAGTGCATCAGCTGGGAGTGTTCGTGCACGCCAGTCCAAAGCGACGGGCCGCGTTCGAAAGAGTCCGTGCCGAAAAGAATCCCGACACACCGAAAGGCCTCCTTCCGCTGAGAGACGTCGCAACACGTTGGAATTCGAAGGAAGCCGCAATTTCTTGTGTCTTGCGACTCCGCGCGACAGTGGAATACTTCACCATGCGAGCGAAAAGCGATAAATGCCCGCGATTCAACAAAAAGGTATTCGATGCGCTGCTGCGTATACAGCCGACCCTGAATATCTTCCTGCAGCTCACGCTCGACTACTCGAAGGTAGGGGCCAACGCGTACCGGGTGTTACCCGATCTTGTCAACGCTATCGACCAGATCAAGCAAATCCATGACCATCCATCCGTCAGCAGCGCTCGCAAGAAGGGGGCGCAGGCCCCCTGCAAAAAACTGTCAAAGTATCTCAACAAGTTTCTCCAAAATAACTGGCTGTGCGCTGCATTCGCCTTAGACCCGGCGGTCAGGCAGGATGGTCTCTGGAGCCTAATGAGCGCTTATGACTTGCAGGACCGATACCACGATGTTTTGGACTGGATCGAACGAGGGTTGGCAGAATATGTGGGCGAGGGAGAGGCGCGAGAGAACGAAGTCGAAGTGGTGAGAAAACAGAAGAAGCAACAGAGAGTCAACAGATTCGCATCGGAACGTTTCAAGGTCGGGCATCAAGAAATCACGCATGACATGGACGACTCGTGGGCTTGTTACAACTCGACCATGACAAGATTTGCAACGAAAGAGAATGATACCGTGCTGGGATACTGGAAGAGAATGTGGGAAGAGCAGGAGATGTGGCCATTGGCGAGGTTGGCCAAGGACATCCTGGGCCTAGCGGCTTCTTCCGCCAGCGTGGAACGGCTGTTCTCACATGCTGGTCATGTGCTGGGTAGGAAGAGAGGGTCACTGTCCACTAGATTGTTAAGCAAGCAAGTGATGTTGCGAATGTGGGAGTTGCAAGGGCTGGTGGCTATGGAGGACTTGAGAACAGCAGGCCCAGAGCCCGCAGAGCCGTGAGCTAAGGCAGGGGGGAATGGATATCTGTTGCGAAGGTGATATGGTGTAGCCCGGTAGAAGATGTAGTATATCTGTTTATGGGGTATGAAATGACTAGTTGATAAAAAGAGACTAGTCACCCTGGACTTAGCAGAATAGTGTTTCCCTATAAAACTAGTTGTTTGCGCGACTAATTGCAACTAGTTAGTTAGTTGGTAACTAGTTGCAGCAGTGATTGATTATCAATTAATCAATCATAATCAAGGGTGACTAACGATTAACTAACGACTTTCACTCCCCGGGGCAATCGACTAAATTTAGTCAACACTAACTAATCGTGCCGAGCTCTATGGTTCATCAATCTCTTACAATCTCTTAGAGGGCAGAAGTGTCGACTTTCGATAGAATCCCTCCCGACTTCCCGAGTCACGAGCTGGCTTTATATTTGACACAGAGAGCGGCAAACGAGGTATTTGAGCGCATCTGGCTTGACAAGGAGGCGGACAGAGTCTGAGCGGTCTACTGGGAACAACTGGGCCGAGTGGGTCAATGCTTCCAGGAGCCATGGTTTGCTTCGGTCTTTCGCGATATGCTGACCAGAGTATTTGCTGAGTGTTTGAGCGGAGAATACTGCAATGTCGAGAAGCCGAAGAGGGATTAGAGATGGAAGGTAACGTCAGCACGAAATAATGCTGGGCGAGTCTCGAGCCTCGCGCCTTTCCTGTAGGCTGTAGTAGCTAATGTTCCAGCGAGTTGATGCCGCTATATATAACCAGGAACAGAGGGCGAGAGTTAAGCTCCATTGGGGGATTGGCGTTGCTCTAGAGACTTGAAGAAACAGGTCTCGCTAGGAAGTTGAGTATCGTTGGGGAGTTAACTGTGACTGAGATAGAGTGAAATCATCAAGCAAGCCAAAGTCCCATGTCAGTGTCGGTTTCATCAAGATCCAAGTATGTGGCCCAGCCATGTATAGTTTCTACTACATATCTCAATTGACATGTCGAAGTAGAGTTGAACTACAGCAGCGATAGGGGGTGGTCGCGACTCGCTACACCATGTCTCAAGGTGATCTGCGATCGAACTTGAACCACTGCCCCATCTTCCTCAGTTGAAGTTGTCCAAAAATTACACCTTTCTTCTTTACATATTCGTCTACAGATAGCCCATGCGTCATTCCTTCCGAGTAGTGAGTGGCTCCGATTGGGAAGCACATGTTATTGAGGGGTTCCAAAACCCGCTCGAGCACTTTCTTCGGCTAATCATCGACGTTCAGAAACGCCGCTATGAGCTTGTATGAATGTTCGTTCCACGCTCGGCAACGAGCTTCTCAAGGAAACCAGTCCATACGATCTGCAAACAGGCGAGAAACTACGCGCATCTGAAAGCTTTATTTTCGAACATAAAACTGCCAGGTAATGTGAAGGACCGTGCGAGCCGACCTGGGCGTCAAATTCAACGCGATCCAGTCTTTTATGCTGCTTGACTATGCCTTCGTATCCACTCAAGTCGCTTGAGTCTTGGTTGTTCAGTGGATCGCAGCCATCTAAAAAGGTTTAACCGTGTTATCCGAATTCAGCTTTGAGGTCCCCTTCCTAACGATTCTTTACACTCACATTCTCCGCAGAAGGGGCGACTTCCGGTGGTTTTTTTTCCTCGTGCAATCGCAAGTGAGTTGGCATCAGTATCGCGAACAGAGCTCTGGGGCTCGGGACCAGCTGACTCTTACGTTATCTGCCGCAGCCGCCATAGACCATTGAGGAACCTTCGAAGAATTGAATGACATTACCACGAGGTGTGCAATACGAACTTGAGATGTGGGTGGCCGTAGAAGAGAGTAGCGTGCGTGTCCAGCGCATATTGTTAGTACGCGATGGATGGAGACACACACAAGCTCAGTATATACCCGAGGGTTTAAGTATGCCCTTGACATTGCTTTTGCACTTCTCCTGCGAGCGACAGCTGTCATTGTAAGAGTCAGCTTCAGAACCGCCGCAAGTACATACCCGGTGGGCGATGAGAGCCGACTTTTTAGTCTTTCAGCCTCTCACTCGTCATACCGCCACTCTTAAGCTAATGTGGAGCTCCAAAGTACAGGCCAAGACCATTTCTGCTTAATCTTTGCAGGTAGCCTTGTATCATGTATGAAAATGCTGATTTCACTGTAATTTTAATGGATTCAACCCTTCCCGGTGTCTGACAGGCGGTAGCGGGACCAGGGTCCTCTGGGTGATCAAGATGATGTCAGAAATGGATCACTGGTACTGAACGCCATCGGATGTACCTGCGATACAAGATACATTGGTCGTACGTATATGATGATACTATATGAATGACGCTAAATGAGTGACACGAGATTCTTCGCCTTCAGCTGTGACTTCTTCTACTGGTTCGAAGGCATGACACCGTCAAGTAAGACGTTGATTTTTCCCTCCAGAGTCTTCTATTTATCTGGATTTACGAGGTGCTAACCATTTTGAGATCAGCGTCCTTTCTGGCTTTCATCCCAGCAACCTTCTTCACGACACAGTTCGCTGTGAGGGTCCAAAATCTGCTTTTGGACCTCATTCTTATCGTGCTTCAGTGCAACGAATGCTCTTTGCAGTTTCGCTACTAATTTCGTCATATTCGATCTAACCCAAATTCATCCCGATCGGAGGAGCAAACGACTAATCCGAAGCAGTCACATATGACAGCCCCCGAGCTTCTAGATGCAGTTTCACGTGCCATGGCCGACAGAACACCTCTAGTCAGCCCAAATTCTGCAACGAACTTGACTTTCTTGTGATTGAAAGCTTGAACCTCGATCCACTGTAGCTTCTTAGATCGCTGAAACCACACATGCAATGGCATTGGTGATTGCCCTCGCGCCTTTGCTCACCGGGTTTCTCATGATAGCGAGCGGACGACGGTGGTAAGTCTTTCTTATCTCGCGATATCGCTGTCTGTATCCGAGGCGCCGCCCCACAGTGCATTGTCTCCGTAGTAGTCTATTTCTTCATTTCCTTGGCCGACGCCACCCGTAAAAGGTAGAGTTCCGATGAATAATCTAATTTGAATAAACTTATTCATCCCGATTATCTTACCTGATATACGTATTCATATCCATTATTCAGATTTCTAGTGAATAACTTATTCAATACTGGATATTTTATTCATATATATTCACGGGGCCACTGAATCGATGGATTATCCATTCTGAATAACTTATTCAGATTTATTCAATATCTTTCGGCATGATGAACAAAAGTTTTTGCGCTATCCTTCGTTGAAGTCTTATTTGGCATACACGTTCAATGACGCCCCGGAAATACTAGTGCGCTTTATTTCGCGAACTCACCACTCGCGCGAGCTCGATCGCTGCAACTCATTCGCACGAACAGCTCAGTCAATGATCGGACTTCCTCCTATACCCTGCAGGCTAATCTTTCAATCCGCTGACGCATGTGCTTCACATTACCGGACGACTGTCAGCGCTACTCCCTCGCCCCTCGCACGCGGATCTTGCTCTATCACGTCATTCGTCATGTTGTCTTGGCTCAAGCTCGCTATGAAGAGGCTACGTGGTTTTGCTCATTGATAGTAAGTGCTTAGAGTACCATCAGTTCCGTCTCTTTGCTCGAGCTCTCTGCTTATTCTTCTATATCATGCTCTGCTAGTCGTACTCGCCCCACCGCCCATCGGTTCTTGTCGTTTGTCGTGGTGCTTCGCTTTTCGTCTCCCTAAAGGGAGGCTATGCCATTTCTTTTTCGACAGTAAGTAGTATGAACTACCGCGTCTGTATGAACGTTCGTTCACTGATTCTTTTGCGTTTCCTGTTAGTCTATGCACATCTTCAACTCCGTCGTCGCCGCCTGCATAATACACTGCCTGTTCTTGTCGTTTGTCGTGTGGGTTTGCCGCTCCTCCCTACGGGGAGGCTATGACAATCTTCTTTCGACAGTAAGTACTATGAACTACCGCGTCTGTGTGGACGTTCTTCACTAATTCTTCTACGTATCCCACTAGTCCATCTAAATCTCCGATTCGGCCTACATCTGTATTGGTTGTTCGCATCGTTTGTCCTGGTGTTTTGCTTTCGCCTCCCAAAGGGGAAGCTATGCCAAAAAGAAATCATGACAGTGAGTACACCAACTACCGCGTATGTTTGAACGTCCTTTACTAATTCCTTTATATATTCTTGCAGTTATGCACTTCCACCTTCTCGGTACATGCTGCTGTACTATCGTCGTCGCTCTTTATCTATCGCTTGGCCATCTCATTCATTTCATAAAGAGTAAGTACAGCACATCCTGTCCTTCGCGTTGACCTTCCATATTGATTCTATTGCACATCCTGCAACAGCGATGAGCGCTGTTTCTCCACGCATTCTTCCGACGAGCAGTAGTGTCTCGTGGGTCTCTTTTGTAGCGTGTGATAGTTGCTGATATGCAGTCGTATCGTTATGCTCTGTGGCAACTCTTTAAGCCTACAGACTTCACTAGAACTCTTGCAAACATATCAGATATTCATTGACTCTATTTACATGTTAGGTTTCTCTTTCTGCTTCATCACCATGGCACGGAAGCCTTCGCGTCCCCAAACCTTGAGCGACGTTTGATGTATGACTCTCTCCGGTAGAAGTCGAGCACGGCGGTTGCTAGTCATCAAACCTGACTGCGAGAACAATCTTTCCACGCTTGCAGAAGACACTGCAAGCCCAAGGACATCACGGGCGGCTCTAGCCAGCGGACGCATCTGCCAAGTCTTGTGGTGCCGAGCCCAGTACTCCAGCAAAGTCTCATTTGCGGAAGGTTCGCCGAACGGTGAGTTGTCGATGTTGTACAACTTCCACGCGTCTTGACCGTCCTTGATGGCTGTTGCGGTCTTCCTGGATGCGAATGCGTTATGCCGAGCTGGTTGCCGACCTCTAACTACTTTCTCAGGCAGAGATACCACTTCGGCGTCGACATCGGTGGGCTGATATTTCTTGATGCGCTCTTGAATCCACTCATCCACTTCGTCGAGTCTCTCCGACGCATCGTAAGCCGCAAGGAGGCTCTTCAGAGATTCCGCACGATTCTCTGGGTCTAGGCAATACGCCGCACAAACCCAGTCGTTGTCGATGAAGCGCAATATATACTTTTGTAGTTTGTCTCTGGCTTGTTGGATTGGAAGGCATCGAGCGTCGCTCATGGTAGCCTTTTCTTGAATCTCTCTAAGCGATTCCAACGCATGATGAAGATCGGGCAATATCCGATGAACTGTTACCGTCTTCTCCGAGTAAATGGCCGTGAGCTCCTGAAAGTTAAACCCCTAAGCTTACATCAGTATCATCCTCCTCGTCCAGCTCAACCTCTTCCGCGTTCTCCCAGTCGGACTCGTCTTGAGAATCTCGCCATTCTTCATCTTCATCCTCGGCGGCGGACACGTTGATGCTAGGCAGTTCAGCCGGCTTGTCGACGTAATCTTCCATTTCCAAGAGTGCTGATTCGAGCCAGTGATTCAGTGCATGTCAAGCTAGTCCTTTCGCAACGTTACTCACCTTCGTGTTTGAGAAAGCTTTTCGCTGCAAGGTTTGCAATATGACAAACGCACCCAACTAGGTTTTTGGCAGGAAAATCGAGCAGGTGCTGGCCAAATATCTTCTCGTTCAATGCATCAGCGGTTGCAGGGTTTACTGAGGCGTTGTCAGCTGTGCCAGGTCCAATGCGCTTGGTGATCCCGAGAGTCTCGAACAAGGTAAAGAGTTTGTTGGCGAAAGCGTCAGCGTCGTGTTTCCCGTTCAGGTGAATTAAAGAGATGAGTATTTCTCGGTATTGGAAATCCTCGTCAACAAAACTGGCGCAAACTCCGAGATATCCGTGCGATTGATGCGAGTCCGTCCATGCGTCGTGAGAATAATGAATTGTAGTGTCGAGCTTGCTGAGATACTCTCCGACAACGCTCTTCATTGCGTGAAATTCATCGGCGATCCTCGAAGCGACGGTATCAGCTGAGCAAAGCATCGCCTCGGGATGACAAAACCGGAAAACGTCTCGGAGCGCAGGGGACTCTACGGTTCGAAAGGGTAAAGCGTCCGATGCTACCCAAATTGCAAGCTTCTTCCAAAATTCCTCCTTGCTGAAGGGCGGGATGACAGAGAGTGAATTCGAGTCCAGCGAGGTTTGACGAGGTTCATCCGCTCCTATCACCTGATCTCTCGTACAGGCTACTCCTTTCACCTTTCTCTTAATGGCCTCCAGGATATACTACATCGACGTTGGTGATAATGCAGGTTGGGTGTCCCTTTTAACGGATTAGGAGCAACGACCGGGCAATATCGGCATGCATAGTCGTACGATCCTCGTTGATTGAGCTTGGGAGGGTGAAAATAATCGCGTATATTCGGTTTGACACTTCCGCTTGGTGTGACGAGTTCCTCCAGGTCCCTGCTGTTACCCGCCGTTGGAGTAGGGGTTGGAGGCGCTGAATCTCCTGCGGATACCGTTGACAAACCAGAAGGCGTGTGAGGTTGAACAGAATGACGAGGTCTACCGACCGAACGACTTTTCCCTTCCGCGCTGACACCGGGAGAGGGACCAGTCGTCTTAGCTCGTTTGCTTTTCTTTTTGACGGGCGCCTTTCGGGCTGTAGAAGTCACACTTTCGTCCGCTTCATCGGAATCGTCACTGATGGTGATCTGAAACAAAAACACCTCTGTCACATTTACGTTGCGATATTGGAGGAGAAGTTTCAGGTATAATCTCACCGTTCGTTTCTTCTGTTCGCTTCCTTTCTTTGAGCTCTTGGCGAGCGCTGTCAATACGTCGCCTTGGTCATCACCATCGTCCGTACTTGAAGTTTCGCTGCTGTTGTCGTCGCTTGAAGCTTTTGAGGTGGTTGAGCGTGAGTGCGATTTGGAACCCGTTGTCGACGAGACTTTCAAGTTGACGCTACTTTCTACAGCAGCTGTGATATCGGTAGCTGCACGAGTGGGCGATCTGGAGGATCGTCGGACAGCTGTCGTGGTCGAAGTTCCCGGTACCACCAGGCTGCCGAGAATAACCGGAGGCTCTTGAGTAGCCGCGTTGTTGTAACTGAACAATCGCAGCATTTTAGATTCTCGTGTTCTTGCGCCAAAATATTGGGAACACTGACATTCTTTTGAGTTCCTCGAGGAGCTTTATTGCCCATAAATCAAGCAGAAGCATCCCTTCTCCCTTCTCCCGCTCAATCTTCACATACTCCTCCCGAAATTGAGCCAAAGCATTCTGCAGCTCATCTCCTTGTATCCAGATCGCCCAAGCGGGATCGGATCTAGAACCAAAACATCGTTCCATTGCCATATTGACAATAGTCACTTTATCTTCATCCTCTTCCCACTTGGGAGTGAAAAGATACGAGGGTGGAAAGGCGCTGTAACGAGATGTTGGTCGACCTTGACGAATCCATTCGCGAAATTTGGGAAGCTTGGTCGGCTGAATGCTTGCACCCCAATGAATGATGGCATCGGTTGCAAAGCCATCGGCTGGGGTTTTAGACGCTTTGATCCGAAGTTTTCGTTCTGACATGATGACAAGCTAGAGCTAAAACATACACAAGCATGTGTTTTACGAGTAATAGGTAATAGTTCAACTATATAACTCTCAGTAGATCTGCTTCCTCACACTCCGAAAGACGAACTCGAAGAAAAATAGCTAATCCGATCGGTCCTCTCTCAGCACGTGCAGCTATATGTTGATCGACTTTCTACTTGCTCCATAGACCACTTGTAATACTCTGCTTCTGCAACTTACCTCGGCGCCTTTCTCACTTTCGTTGCCATGTGATAAGCCGCTCACAAACAGCCCGAATGTCATCGGACTATCCCGATCTGCCTATTTGACGACTGGCGAGGCTGAAGGTAACAAGGAGACGCCTTTGCGCTTGAGTACAATGTGGGTACTTTGCTTTGTTCATGCACCTGATCGTGATCCTGATCATGCACATGATCGACCTCAAAGAGACTACTTCTTCGTCTATCTGCATACAGTGAAGTCAACCCACCTTCCCGCATAATACATTTTATGACATCGTATGTCCAAGGAGCAGTTCAGTGTCAGATGAGCGAATCATAAAGCACAGCATCTCCTACACACCTTACTATTGCTGCATCATACCTCAGAAGCGAACAGTTTTTCGCTTGAGGAATTCTCCCGACCTCACCCTAGGCACTTGACTGTGTTGTCCAGGGAACTCTTTTTGTTGTCGGTAGTCTACAAAAACGGTATTGAAGACCAGTGAGCCAGCTGCACAGATACCTTGTGACTCGAGCGCATCCCTTCTGACAGAAGTGCAACTGTGCAAAGCGAATGCGAAAAAAAGAGTGAAACATTGCCGAAAGGCTGTATCGAACTCAGGCATGCAGAGCACTCGGTCTCGACACTCTCGAGCCAGGTTTATTTAGCGAGACGACGTTCTGCTACTGCACTAATCGTGCACTTGAACGACACAGCATATTCTGACACACCCTATAGGCAAAACATCCATTCAATGCCAGTGCAACTTTTACTCAAACTAGAACAACTACTATCGCCCTCCTATCCCCGATTGATTGTCTAATCGTCCTCTTTCACAGCGGTAATGAGCGACAACCAGCTTGGGAGCCGAAAATGCTGAAAAGAAAATGTATATCGCGAATATATCCATTATTTATACAGTATACAATGTTATTCAGCCAAACTCTTGCACCAGTATTCATATTCATATCTATATACAAGGTTGAATAGTTTATTCGCGTTATTCACAGTATTCATATACATTCGGAACTC
>JASBWT010000068.1:0-15701 GCA_030039255.1 Naganishia friedmannii | reverse complement strand
GCGCCCCACATCGCAACCAAATTCTTCAACGGCATTGTCAAACCTATGGATTAACTTAAGTAATCATTTCGGGCCCAGACACCAAGTTGATTTCCATGTTCTGAATGGCGTTTATGGCTCATTTCGGCACCGAACTTCCCATCTCCACAGCAATCATCCGTAAACAGACAAACCGTTTGAGTTTATGGCCAGAACCCTGAAAGAAAGTTGCGTTACGACATCTCCCTAATCAGACAGACTGGTCAGAGTATCACCTGTACTAGGCTTGACATAGAGCGATCTGATCGACGTAACAACCAGACATACGTCATTCGGGTTGGATCCCGATCATTGCCCGACTAGTCCTTCTGCATTCGACGCAGACTTAGAAATTCCCGCTGCAGGATTGTTCATCGGAAAACAAAAGGCGCTCCGCTCATGGGTAAGGCTTATGAGGAGATCTAACAAGCTCAGAACACCGGTCAGACCTAACTTCACAACAAGGGTCGTATTACTAAAGAGCTCGCAGAAGGCGACATAGCCAATATCGTACGTCAGACATCGAAACCCCTCTTCTGCCGCATTCTAAGGGAAACAAGAAACTCCGTTTCAAATCCATCGGCCCGTTCGCTATATAGCTTAAGGTCGACTCACTCGGAATGATATAGACCTGCCTGCCCATATCCAGACACATTCTATCATCAAAGTGGAGTACCTCAAACAGTACTCATGGGTCCAGCAGAAGTTGCTGGAAAAAGAACTCAAGACCCGAACCTGTTCTTAATGCTTAGAAAACTGAGTATGAACTGAAAGAGATATGAGGCGTCGAAAAAAATAGTTGGCTGATTCGGAGAGATGCTTGACAACTACAAGAAGAGGCACAAGCTCATGCGAGGATGCCTTACTCGAACGCATTCTCGGACGTACAGTGACTAGTAAGATACCCTGAAACAACAAAACCATTAAAACCGAGAAAAGGCAGCGCAAGAGTACCAGGAACGCGTCGGGTAAGGCGCATGCGCGCGACAATCCAAATTTAACGGAAGCTAAGCAACGAGTCGGATGATAAGAAGTTACACAGAAGTATACAAATGTGCACAAACGGAGTCAGACGTACACAGAGTCAAACGAACTTACCCAAAGCTGCATGCTTCCTGGATGCCATGAACAGGTGTCAAAGGTCGTTACCCGAAGCAGCTTAGGTACCGCGGGCGATTCGGAGAGGCATTCTGTATGTCTTACAGTGATGTGGATGATAGTGGTGAAGATCATGCGGTACTCGTACTGGTACTGGTGTATAGTTGTATCAATTATCATATATCCTAATCAACGACCGTAATGATCAACCCAGGTTCTACTGGATTGGGATAGACGACTTTAGATTCTAAGCAATGCGAACAGAATCGACCAACTTGTCGGTAACCGGTTGTTGCAGCGGGGTAGGTCACTAGTGGCGACCCGTCAGAGGTTGTTCGAAAGGCTGGACACTTCAAAGCGTTCATGTTATGACATAGTTACAACGGACGCGAACTGACTTGCATCCCAGCATAGGATTCCAAATGTAATATGGCTAATAACGTTGTAGACGCGTGTGACACTATCCCGTGCTACTGTCATCGGCATGATTCAGAACATCGTGTTGAGACCGCTGGTAGGTGCCAAGGGTTCTCTCCAAGAGCGCTAAGTCGACTTTCAAAATATTCAATAATCAAAAATCACATGTCCGAAAGATCGCCACATGTAATTTCAGAGCTTCGTAACAAGCAACTGACTTTGCCGCATGCCACAAAGTGGCTATGTAACATACCACTGTCTTGCTGACTTCGAAGACATTTTAATGTAAGCGCGATCTATTCAACGAGTTGAATTTGTTCCATGGGCATTATGAATTGCATACCTGACTTCTTCGTCGTTGAAGCATGGGTTTCTATTTTTTCAGACCTGAGCATGTTCAACGAGTTGAGAACTTCACACAGAGAACACACGACGGTCCATTCGGGACGTAAAGCGCAGAGGCCCAGTGCGGCCGAAAATTTCAAGTCTGTAAGCCTCAAAGCTTGATAGGCGAGAATACGTGAGAGCTATCTTTCCCCCAAACCTGACGTTCCCAGAGTTGTAAGTTACTGGTAGCCCAGGTGACACATGCTGGGTAGCAGAGCGATTCCTAGCTTTAATATCAGCTGTAGGAGGATAGTCTCGGTATCTTTAACGTCAAGTTGAAGTCTTGGATGTATAAGTCATGAAGCTTAATACTCTTTGACTGACCCACTTATGATCTAATACTGGAGACATTGACATTAGATTACGTCATATACTATCTTTGCGTACAACGATATCAGCCTTTTTACACTCTTGTTTGTGCAAAGTTATACAAGCTGCGCAGATTTGTCGCACTGCATCTGGAGTCAAGGAATAACTTCGTATATGACACATATACCGTTAAATATAACACATATGACTTCGAGGAAAGACAGAGAATACTGTTTTGACTCATTCGATCCTGATATTACAACATAGTAAAAAAACTTCTTAGCCCTGGATCGAACTCACAGCGGCGGAAAAGGGAGAGAAAAGGAGATGGAAAACAACGATAATGACAGTAAGGTGTCAATATTGCCACGAGATGAGCGTCTTGCAAGAACGCGAAACAAAACCTCTTGACATAGGAAGCGCAGGTACCACAGAGACACTTGCGACCTGCGGAATCAGTCCAGGCATCATGATCGAAGTGTATTGTTGTTGCTGAGCTGGACATAGACGTTCTACTTCTTGTTCGGCTTGTTGATGCATTTCTTCTATTTCTTGAGTGATCGTGTATGCTGATAAAAAGAAAGGCTCTGAATGCAGCCCCAAAATATCTCGGAGCCGGCCGGATTCGACAGCTGTTAAAGGCAATCCTGAGACTGCGATTCATTCGACTACCTTGTCAAGCAGATATTGCTTAGTGAAAGGCGGGACCACAATGTCACCTCTCCGAAAGCGCATTTGTGCACCATCGAGCGGTTGGTCGAAAGCGCTACGCCTCTACCACAGTTCGAATATGTGTTTCTATCGCCCCTTCATTCTCCGCCTATTGTCCAACGGATGGCTCTGGCAACCATTAAACAACCAGATCCACCATTAGCCTAGCGACGAATGTTCTTTTTTTTTTCTTTCTGTCAGGGCCAAAAAGAACTTTTTTCGTCAAGTTACTGACTGTAATACCCACAAACGACAGCAGGACGTTACAATATGGCTCGAATAGGTAATGAAGACGATGCGGCCTGACCGTGAGTCTGAGGATGAAGCTCTCAACTACGCGGCGAATCCTCTCCGCCGTGCGCTTGGGTACTCACAACAAAAATCATCCACCGTCGGCTCTTCAGTTCACCGGCCAATCAGGGAGGTGATGATGCACCACAACCGCGATTTCCACAGCACATATTGAAACAAGGGCAGAGAGAGGACGAGGCTTCGTGACGTGTGTATAATTGCTGTCCCGGCCTCGTTTTCTATACAGCGCTAATGGTTTCTGGCTGGTGTGCGCATCTCGTTCACTCTCGAGGCGATGTTTGGCCAATAATCGGGAGACGGTCGCTCGCGACTTGTTGCGTATTGCTGACAACGAGGATCTCCCGTCATTCAGCAAAACTATGTCGGAACGCTTTCAAATGATTGTCAGTCTGACTCGCAAATAAGAGACATGACCAGACATGGATATTACAGCCACTTCCGGTCTAAACTTTTTTAGACCGTAACCGAGACCTATATTGACAGCGAAAGTTTAGGCTCGGCAATTTTCGCAGTCTCAGGTGCAATTCTACCGACTCAATGAGCTAAGTTTTCTGAAGGTGTTGGAGAGCGAGTGTCGGATGGGGAGGCAAGTAGAGTAACGGAATTTTATTGGATCTTCGCAGGAATTATCGGCATACTGGTGTTACTTGCGCGGTCATCGTATGGTTACATATTTCATTAGCAACTCCAGCACATCAGCACCTCGTACCTCTCCACACGAAGTTTCATGTCCGCTCCGTTCTCTTGACACGATTTCTGTTGGAATATCGTAGTGTACCATTGCCGTACGACATGCCATAGTTCCTGGCATCTTCGCGGTTCAGTCGCAACTGTCGTGACTCACGTCAACAACGTCATCTTTCCACCAATGACTCACTGTGCGTGGTATGATGTCAATGTTCTTCAGCAATCGTCAGCAGTACAGCATCCACTAGTTGTACGAACATCAATCCTGATCTAGGCGGTTTGTCATATACGTATCTTTCCCTCTTTCTTTCCTTTCAACGAACTTCCAGAAGGCAGCGACTCGACACAATTCTACATCATAGGTAAACCTTTACTTGTGATTGTTTACCGGTGCGACTCCATACTGAGCACATGTTATACATCTGTTAAAAAAGTTGACAGAACTAATCGGCCAGGCAGATCTACAAACACTCGCGGTTGATCCTCGATGGTCAAAAGACAGCCTGTCATCGGAAAACGCCAAGCTGTTTCTTCTTGGTCCAGTACACCACAATTTACTCATCAGATGTTCTGTGGCTGCTTTCTATATCACCCAGTATACGACACAGTGCGTTTGTGTCTGTTTATTATGGCTTGGACGCTTGGAGCGGAAGCATTCCCCAAGTCACCCAGGGACGTGTCCCTTTACGTTTGGTGGGACGACGACATTCCGACAAAATCCGGCTGCAATACTTCCGGCAAACGATGGGGATGTAGGGCGCATATCTTCACAAATTCAAGCCCATCCCATTGCTATTCTACACGGAAAGGTAGTTACGGCCCACCTGTTCTGCAATGACAACCACCATTGAACAAGATGATTGAGGCGAAATTTACAACAAATCTGGCTATATTATATAGACGTTGGACTCGAGTGGCGATTCCAACCCTTACCAAGGGCTCCTAAGTAGACCTAGGGCGTACAACCTATCTTTGTCACTTTGTTCCGAAGGTAGAAGTGACAAAGTGACAAAAGGACAAAGTGACTGCTATCTTGAATACAAAGTGTCGTCACTTTGCTATTTCGGGTTACAATGACAATAGGAAAAGAAGACTTGCCAGACTCGAACCAAATACCATTACTAAACTAATTTTTTCCACTACTGATACAACACGGTGGCGAACATGGGGTGTCTACAAGAGTTGATGGAAGTAGCGTACTTCAAAAATCCACTGATTGTGGCAGCGATGGAAGACTTGGCTGTCTTCTCAGCGGAGATGCGGTTAAGCTTGAGTACGTCCCAAGTCGTAATAGCATAAGTATGGCATTCTCGGCAAATTGTGATAGATTCAAGCAGCTTACTGAAGTCTACAAAAGGTACCAGCTGCATCGGCTAAACGGGATCGAATTGATAAGCGACAGGTAAATACGGAAGCGGCGAAATGAAGCAGGAGTGAACGGTAGCTTCGGTGTTGTCGGACATTGTGATCAATTGGGGATGCGGATAAGGACGTTGTTTTGGGGCAAATCGAATGGCAAATAAAGTGGGGTTCATCGGGGTCTGAGCGAGGATTTGATAGACGTTTGCCACCCCTTTCTTGATAGCTGTCGGTTGAGCAATCTTCTGCGAACTGTACTCTACTATCTGCTATCAAGGAGGAAGACGGTTGTCAGCACCAGCTATGCTGAAAGCGGTCAATAGTGAAGTGGCAGAGATTTCCTGTCACTTTGCTATATTCGGATGAACTTCTTTCGGATCTTCTATTTAGGTAACTCGTTTCGTTTCGTTGCGGCTTTGTCTTCTCTAGCTTTACACATTTGGCTGTATATAATTTTCCCTGCCTTCTATGAGGGTTCCACTGGAGACGTGCTCGCTGTTTATGTGTGCGTTCAGCATCTCTTGGGAGTTTTCTAGACTTTCTTCAAGTTCATAGGTATCGTCGAAACCTTCGTATCCGCGCCAGTGACAAAGCAAACGTAATCTTCCATTCTTGACAGTCTTGTGGCCACGGATTTCTTTCAGCTCATATTGTTGTTCTAGATCCGCGTTCAATACAGGTTCTGGCATAGGTTCCGCTCTTCCTTAGAATTCCGTCGGATTAACGTGATAAATCTTTAGTTATTGTACATTAACGATCGGAGGTAGCTTGATGTACGCAGGCAGGTCCAGCTCGTAAGCCGTAGGCCTCATTTCATGCATAATGCGGAAAGGACCAATGTATTTGGAGCGAAGTTTTCTGCTCCCTGTGTGCGCAAAAAGGGTGGGTTCGCACGTTCAGTGGACAATAGGACGAGGTCATCTTCGTTGAATTCTTTTTAGTTTCGGGTTTTATTATACTGCTCAGCCTGGCTAGTATGCGAGATGTAATGTCTTAGCATCTCTTTGACGGTTCTGACCATTATTTCAGACTGTCCGTCTGTCTGAGGATGGTAAGCGGTAGACATGGCTACCTTGGTTTCGAAGCGAGACATGTGTGCTTTCCAGAACAAGTACGTGAATTTGGTGTCACGATCAGAGACTATGACACGTGTCATTTCATGAAGTTTTACAATAGAGTCTAAGTATCGGGTAGCAGTGTCGGGAGTTTTGTCGGTATTCTTCGACGGGACGAAATGTGCGCGTTTCGTCATCTTTTCAATGACGATAGAAATCATGTTCCATTCTCCTTCAGCAGAAGACACAAAGGGACCTGCAAAGTCCAAAGAGATTGTGTGTCATCGCTTAGGAGGTATTTCAAGCGGTTGTAAATATCCACTTGGATCGAACTCGGCTCTAACCTTGTTCCGATGACAAGTAGTACATCTTTGCAATAGACCTTTACATTTTGCTGATAATGTTCCGGAAGCATCTTCAGCACATGTGATCGAAGGTTTTAGCGTAACCTAAATGCGCTGATGACAAGGCATCGTGGTGGATCGTGGAGCAGATCGAGTCGAAGAGTTTGATATTGCGGTATGTAGATACGGGGGAGGCGATTTTGGATAGATTGGAAAATAGAAATCCATCGTCAGTCAGACGGAAGGGCTTTAGGTGAAGCGGAGGGTTTTCCGAGGACAGTTGTTCTACAGGTTTCTTGCAGTGTTCGTCATGGAGATATCCAGTTTTGATCTTGTCCAGGAAGGATGGATCGATGATTACATGAGTCATACCGTTTACAGTAGGGAGCGGTGCTCGTGACAAGGTATCAGCATTTTGATGAACTCTTCCGGGCCTAAATTGATAGTCATATTTTCCTTATAGGGCTGAAGGTCCATGGACCAACGGGGAAGTCTTTTGTTGGTATCGGAGAATCTGAGAATCCACTGTAGCGCAGAATGATCCGTGATGAGCTCAAACTTGAAGACGTCAAGATATAGATGAAGTTTCTTGAGACCTCAGACGATTGAAGAGTGACAAGGAAATCTCTGCCACTTCACTATTGACCGCTTTCAGCATAGCTGGTGCTGACAACCGTCTTCCTCCTTGATAGCAGATAGTAGAGTACAGTTCGCAGAAGATTGCTCAACCGACAGCTATCAAGAAAGGGGTGGCAAACGTCTATCAAATCCTCGCTCAGACCCCGATGAACCCCACTTTATTTGCCATTCGATTTGCCCCAAAACAACGTCCTTATCCGCATCCCCAATTGATCACAATGTCCGACAACACCGAAGCTACCGTTCACTCCTGCTTCATTTCGCCGCTTCCGTATTTACCTGTCGCTTATCAATTCGATCCCGTTTAGCCGATGCAGCTGGTACCTTTTGTAGACTTCAGTAAGCTGCTTGAATCTATCACAATTTGCCGAGAATGCCATACTTATGCTATTACGACTTGGGACGTACTCAAGCTTAACCGCATCTCCGCTGAGAAGACAGCCAAGTCTTCCATCGCTGCCACAATCAGTGGATTTTTGAAGTACGCTACTTCCATCAACTCTTGTAGACACCCCATGTTCGCCACCGTGTTGTATCAGTAGTGGAAAAAATTAGTTTAGTAATGGTATTTGGTTCGAGTCTGGCAAGTCTTCTTTTCCTATTGTCATTGTAACCCGAAATAGCAAAGTGACGACACTTTGTATTCAAGATAGCAGTCACTTTGTCCTTTTGTCACTTTGTCACTTCTACCTTCGGAACAAAGTGACAAAGATAGGTTGTACGCCCTAGGTCTACTTAGGAGCCCTTGGTAAGGGTTGGAATCGCCACCCGAGTCCAACGTCTATATAATATAGCCAGATTTGTTGTAAATTTCGCCTCAATCATCTTGTTCAATGGTGGTTGTCATTGCAGAACAGGTGGGCCGTAACTACCTTTCCGTGTAGAATAGCAATGGGATGGGCTTGAATTTGTGAAGATATGCGCCCTACATCCCCATCGTTTGCCGGAAGTATTGCAGCCGGATTTTGTCGGAATGTCGTCGTCCCACCAAACGTAAAGGGACACGTCCCTGGGTGACTTGGGGAATGCTTCCGCTCCAAGCGTCCAAGCCATAATAAACAGACACAAACGCACTGTGTCGTATACTGGGTGATATAGAAAGCAGCCACAGAACATCTGATGAGTAAATTGTGGTGTACTGGACCAAGAAGAAACAGCTTGGCGTTTTCCGATGACAGGCTGTCTTTTGACCATCGAGGATCAACCGCGAGTGTTTGTAGATCTGCCTGGCCGATTAGTTCTGTCAACTTTTTTAACAGATGTATAACATGTGCTCAGTATGGAGTCGCACCGGTAAACAATCACAAGTAAAGGTTTACCTATGATGTAGAATTGTGTCGAGTCGCTGCCTTCTGGAAGTTCGTTGAAAGGAAAGAAAGAGGGAAAGATACGTATATGACAAACCGCCTAGATCAGGATTGATGTTCGTACAACTAGTGGATGCTGTACTGCTGACGATTGCTGAAGAACATTGACATCATACCACGCACAGTGAGTCATTGGTGGAAAGATGACGTTGTTGACGTGAGTCACGACAGTTGCGACTGAACCGCGAAGATGCCAGGAACTATGGCATGTCGTACGGCAATGGTACACTACGATATTCCAACAGAAATCGTGTCAAGAGAACGGAGCGGACATGAAACTTCGTGTGGAGAGGTACGAGGTGCTGATGTGCTGGAGTTGCTAATGAAATATGTAACCATACGATGACCGCGCAAGTAACACCAGTATGCCGATAATTCCTGCGAAGATCCAATAAAATTCCGTTACTCTACTTGCCTCCCCATCCGACACTCGCTCTCCAACACCTTCAGAAAACTTAGCTCATTGAGTCGGTAGAATTGCACCTGAGACTGCGAAAATTGCCGAGCCTAAACTTTCGCTGTCAATATAGGTCTCGGTTACGGTCTAAAAAAGTTTAGACCGGAAGTGGCTGTAATATCCATGTCTGGTCATGTCTCTTATTTGCGAGTCAGACTGACAATCATTTGAAAGCGTTCCGACATAGTTTTGCTGAATGACGGGAGATCCTCGTTGTCAGCAATACGCAACAAGTCGCGAGCGACCGTCTCCCGATTATTGGCCAAACATCGCCTCGAGAGTGAACGAGATGCGCACACCAGCCAGAAACCATTAGCGCTGTATAGAAAACGAGGCCGGGACAGCAATTATACACACGTCACGAAGCCTCGTCCTCTCTCTGCCCTTGTTTCAATATGTGCTGTGGAAATCGCGGTTGTGGTGCATCATCACCTCCCTGATTGGCCGGTGAACTGAAGAGCCGACGGTGGATGATTTTTGTTGTGAGTACCCAAGCGCACGGCGGAGAGGATTCGCCGCGTAGTTGAGAGCTTCATCCTCAGACTCACGGTCAGGCCGCATCGTCTTCATTACCTATTCGAGCCATATTGTAACGTCCTGCTGTCGTTTGTGGGTATTACAGTCAGTAACTTGACGAAAAAAGTTCTTTTTGGCCCTGACAGAAAGAAAAAAAAAAGAACATTCGTCGCTAGGCTAATGGTGGATCTGGTTGTTTAATGGTTGCCAGAGCCATCCGTTGGACAATAGGCGGAGAATGAAGGGGCGATAGAAACACATATTCGAACTGTGGTAGAGGCGTAGCGCTTTCGACCAACCGCTCGATGGTGCACAAATGCGCTTTCGGAGAGGTGACATTGTGGTCCCGCCTTTCACTAAGCAATATCTGCTTGACAAGGTAGTCGAATGAATCGCAGTCTCAGGATTGCCTTTAACAGCTGTCGAATCCGGCCGGCTCCGAGATATTTTGGGGCTGCATTCAGAGCCTTTCTTTTTATCAGCATACACGATCACTCAAGAAATAGAAGAAATGCATCAACAAGCCGAACAAGAAGTAGAACGTCTATGTCCAGCTCAGCAACAACAATACACTTCGATCATGATGCCTGGACTGATTCCGCAGGTCGCAAGTGTCTCTGTGGTACCTGCGCTTCCTATGTCAAGAGGTTTTGTTTCGCGTTCTTGCAAGACGCTCATCTCGTGGCAATATTGACACCTTACTGTCATTATCGTTGTTTTCCATCTCCTTTTCTCTCCCTTTTCCGCCGCTGTGAGTTCGATCCAGGGCTAAGAAGTTTTTTTACTATGTTGTAATATCAGGATCGAATGAGTCAAAACAGTATTCTCTGTCTTTCCTCGAAGTCATATGTGTTATATTTAACGGTATATGTGTCATATACGAAGTTATTCCTTGACTCCAGATGCAGTGCGACAAATCTGCGCAGCTTGTATAACTTTGCACAAACAAGAGTGTAAAAAGGCTGATATCGTTGTACGCAAAGATAGTATATGACGTAATCTAATGTCAATGTCTCCAGTATTAGATCATAAGTGGGTCAGTCAAAGAGTATTAAGCTTCATGACTTATACATCCAAGACTTCAACTTGACGTTAAAGATACCGAGACTATCCTCCTACAGCTGATATTAAAGCTAGGAATCGCTCTGCTACCCAGCATGTGTCACCTGGGCTACCAGTAACTTACAACTCTGGGAACGTCAGGTTTGGGGGAAAGATAGCTCTCACGTATTCTCGCCTATCAAGCTTTGAGGCTTACAGACTTGAAATTTTCGGCCGCACTGGGCCTCTGCGCTTTACGTCCCGAATGGACCGTCGTGTGTTCTCTGTGTGAAGTTCTCAACTCGTTGAACATGCTCAGGTCTGAAAAAATAGAAACCCATGCTTCAACGACGAAGAAGTCAGGTATGCAATTCATAATGCCCATGGAACAAATTCAACTCGTTGAATAGATCGCGCTTACATTAAAATGTCTTCGAAGTCAGCAAGACAGTGGTATGTTACATAGCCACTTTGTGGCATGCGGCAAAGTCAGTTGCTTGTTACGAAGCTCTGAAATTACATGTGGCGATCTTTCGGACATGTGATTTTTGATTATTGAATATTTTGAAAGTCGACTTAGCGCTCTTGGAGAGAACCCTTGGCACCTACCAGCGGTCTCAACACGATGTTCTGAATCATGCCGATGACAGTAGCACGGGATAGTGTCACACGCGTCTACAACGTTATTAGCCATATTACATTTGGAATCCTATGCTGGGATGCAAGTCAGTTCGCGTCCGTTGTAACTATGTCATAACATGAACGCTTTGAAGTGTCCAGCCTTTCGAACAACCTCTGACGGGTCGCCACTAGTGACCTACCCCGCTGCAACAACCGGTTACCGACAAGTTGGTCGATTCTGTTCGCATTGCTTAGAATCTAAAGTCGTCTATCCCAATCCAGTAGAACCTGGGTTGATCATTACGGTCGTTGATTAGGATATATGATAATTGATACAACTATACACCAGTACCAGTACGAGTACCGCATGATCTTCACCACTATCATCCACATCACTGTAAGACATACAGAATGCCTCTCCGAATCGCCCGCGGTACCTAAGCTGCTTCGGGTAACGACCTTTGACACCTGTTCATGGCATCCAGGAAGCATGCAGCTTTGGGTAAGTTCGTTTGACTCTGTGTACGTCTGACTCCGTTTGTGCACATTTGTATACTTCTGTGTAACTTCTTATCATCCGACTCGTTGCTTAGCTTCCGTTAAATTTGGATTGTCGCGCGCATGCGCCTTACCCGACGCGTTCCTGGTACTCTTGCGCTGCCTTTTCTCGGTTTTAATGGTTTTGTTGTTTCAGGGTATCTTACTAGTCACTGTACGTCCGAGAATGCGTTCGAGTAAGGCATCCTCGCATGAGCTTGTGCCTCTTCTTGTAGTTGTCAAGCATCTCTCCGAATCAGCCAACTATTTTTTTCGACGCCTCATATCTCTTTCAGTTCATACTCAGTTTTCTAAGCATTAAGAACAGGTTCGGGTCTTGAGTTCTTTTTCCAGCAACTTCTGCTGGACCCATGAGTACTGTTTGAGGTACTCCACTTTGATGATAGAATGTGTCTGGATATGGGCAGGCAGGTCTATATCATTCCGAGTGAGTCGACCTTAAGCTATATAGCGAACGGGCCGATGGATTTGAAACGGAGTTTCTTGTTTCCCTTAGAATGCGGCAGAAGAGGGGTTTCGATGTCTGACGTACGATATTGGCTATGTCGCCTTCTGCGAGCTCTTTAGTAATACGACCCTTGTTGTGAAGTTAGGTCTGACCGGTGTTCTGAGCTTGTTAGATCTCCTCATAAGCCTTACCCATGAGCGGAGCGCCTTTTGTTTTCCGATGAACAATCCTGCAGCGGGAATTTCTAAGTCTGCGTCGAATGCAGAAGGACTAGTCGGGCAATGATCGGGATCCAACCCGAATGACGTATGTCTGGTTGTTACGTCGATCAGATCGCTCTATGTCAAGCCTAGTACAGGTGATACTCTGACCAGTCTGTCTGATTAGGGAGATGTCGTAACGCAACTTTCTTTCAGGGTTCTGGCCATAAACTCAAACGGTTTGTCTGTTTACGGATGATTGCTGTGGAGATGGGAAGTTCGGTGCCGAAATGAGCCATAAACGCCATTCAGAACATGGAAATCAACTTGGTGTCTGGGCCCGAAATGATTACTTAAGTTAATCCATAGGTTTGACAATGCCGTTGAAGAATTTGGTTGCGATGTGGGGCGCTTTGGCGATCCGGGCGGGACTGCAATGTGCGCGTTTGCTCATCTGATCCACAACGACAAGTACCCTTTCGCCGGAAGGCATGAATGGTCCAGTGAAGTAGGAAGAAACTAGTTTCCGGATGAACTTGGATATACTGAATGAATCCGATTTTTACGCGTGACAAGGTATCGGCGTTTCGCTGAGCTCTCCCAGCTCGATATTTGATTACCATATGTACTTCGTATGGTCCAAGTTCCAAGTGCATTGACCATATAAATAATGATTCGTTGTGACAGGGAAGTTTGGAAGTTACTGCAAGTCGGAGCCATCGGTGATCAATTCGAAGTTACTACCATCAAGATACGGGTACTATTTTCGGATGCCCACTTACGATGGCACGACATTCCATCTCAGTAGACATGTAGTTCTTCTCGGCAGGTGAAAACGTGCGAGAAAGGTATACAACGGGATATGCCTCGGGGTCGGCATCTATCTGAGAAAGTACCAAACTAAGCTCGAGGGTGGGGACATCGGTGAGGACGATGAATGGCTTGTTAATCAGGGGGATGTGCAAGTATAGGCGCAGGGAAGAACTTGTCCCATAAATCTTCCATGGCGTTCTGCTGTTGTTCTCCTCTTATCACACTCAATTTGGTTCATACGTACTTGGTAGAGAGCCGAGGCAATGGCAACGAGGTTCTTGTGTGATGTTACGTTAAGTATACAACTAGTCCGGCAAAGCGTTGAAAAGTTTGGTCATGAGGTCAAGCGAATTCGTTTACGGCTCGCACAGGCTCATCAAGAGTTCCATTTCGGAGGTTACTTACTGACTGACCATGGGCAACTTTATAAATGATCAAGGTGTGATGGACATGTTGTTTGCGAATCAAGGCCTATTGTGGGGAACGCATCTTTCGGAACTTGTGTATCGTAAGCATTGCTGACAGTTACTTCATTCGCAGGAAATCGATCCTCGAGTCCTACCCCAGAGCAGACGGTTGAGCAAGGTGTGCATGTGAGACTGGATAAGTTGATTCAGCGTCCGAAGGTAGGCGTTACGCGGTCGAGTAGATGACATTTTATCCACGCACCACTGCTTCGTGTCGAATGATGGAGATGTGCACACAAACGCATGTTGCGCAACGTTTTCTGAAGGTAGAGCAATGGTGCTCGGCCCTTGGGTCATGCCCGCCTCCGCATTTCTCGACTTTGGCGTCCCCTTTCGACTCTCAGGCTGCTTCACGATGTCAATATTTGTTGGGCGACTTTCCACTACTTGCCGTTGTTCGAATCTGCGAGCTTGACCGTGCCTGCTAGTCTACCGAGATATGATCGGATATTCGGCGTCTTCGGGTTTTCGGAGCTTGCGGCGGCAAGCAGATTGCCTTCTTGAGCACCAGAGCGCCTGCATTGCACCATTTCCTGCAGCTGCTCATAGCGGCTCTCGACAAAACAGCTGACGTAACGAGCTACAAAACGTTTCAACAAGTTTTCCGATGACCGTAGAGCTACCGGTGCAATCATTAATTACAGCCCCGGCTGACGTGATGTGCCATCCGAGTTCACTTTTCGCGTTTACTGATGACTTTTATCACAGAGAGCCTTTCACAGGCATCAAAATTTCACAAGCCATCATCGCCTCCAACATACACAAATATTTGCACAGCCTCGCTGTTTTGAGCTGCTTCGCGACACCCCTTCAAAAAAGCTTCCACAGGTAGCTCCACAAACGATGTACCGATGGTTGAGCGACTTTCTATCCACGCCTGCGGCGATCTGAGAAGGCTGCGACCCATCGGGTGACTTGGCGTGTCCGGGACATGTAGAACTGTCAAAGAACACGAAAGCGATCGAGACATGACAGGTCAAGATCTGTCAGGATCGTCCCCCGCCGATTCGTCAGTGGCTTATGGCTGTTGCCCCACGCCGGTGGTGGCTGAGCTAATCCGGGTGACAGAAACATGAAAAGGGGCCCAAAGGACCCGAACTGGTTAAGGTAAAAGTGGGAATATGGCAATAATCCATGGCGGTCTGTTTCGTTACAGGTTCTTCGTTACATGCAGTTTTGTTGTAAGGCAAGCCATAGCGAACCAATCTCGAGATGGCTTTAATTCTTACAGCAAGGCAACTTCCATAAGCAGAGTAATAAATTCACTGAAAAAACCGGATTCGACAGTGTTCGGCGGCACCGATGCTCCCTGGGCCCTGGGAGCTGCAGTTACAACAAAAGTTGATTTCCCTCGGGGTGCACAAGACGTCACATCCGGATTTCCGTCCGGGGTTTGAACAGCTGATGTTATGGTTGTGTTTTGCCTCCGCTAGCCCAAAGCAGCTAGCTTTCCTAGACGATCGCTGTACTGATCTGCCGATCGCTCCTGTTTGAGCGTTGTCGCGGCGTTTAGTTGAGGGTTACTTTCGAACGGCACCAACAAGCTATTAGTGTTCGTTTAGCTGTTCGTTTCTCTCCATACAGTATTTCTTTGTTTATTACTGTTAAAAGCAATTTGATTGCAGCAAGCTTTACGATGGCCCGCAGATGAGTAGATGACGTAAGAGCTGGAGACGAGCGACTCACGGCGATGACAAGCAGGCGTTTCCTCCGTCAGTAAACTTACTTGCCCTAGTGTAACACAAAACGGTGTGCACATGATGGAACGTCGATGATTCGATCTCTCCATGCCCAGCTAGTTGCCCTTTGCGCCTCACACAGGCTTCCTCTATTCTTCTTCAGTTCTAGCTCCATCGGAGGGGAAACGTTGTAACAGC
>JASBWT010000067.1:0-16899 GCA_030039255.1 Naganishia friedmannii | reverse complement strand
CCCTAACCCTAACCCCTAACCCCTAACCCTAACCCCTAACCCTAACCCCTAACCCCTAACCCCTAACCCCTAACCCCTAACCCCTAACCCCTAACCCCTAACCCCTAACCCCTAACCCTTAATAACCCCTAACCCCTAACCCCTAACCCCTAACCCCTAAGGGATTCCGGAGAGCCCGCTGCCACTGAAAACAGATCAAGAGAACGGGTTGCCAACGGCATTATTTGGCAGTGAGAAAGGAGGGAGAGCGGCCTCCCGCCTGTCTTTGTGGTAGTCGAGGAGAGTAATAGCGGTGAGGCTACGACGAAGGAGGTGTTATTCAACGTGCGGAGGGCGGGGCGCGATCAGAAATAAAATGCCGCCGTGTCCACATAGGATCTCCTGAGACAGACAACGCAAAATCATCCTTGTGGATTAACAGAGCACCCGACGCCCGAAATCGAATAGATCTGAAAACGCGTAGCAAAGTCATCGCCACCAGCCCTGGCGTTGTAAATCTAGCACTTTGGGTTTGAGGATAGAGTCCAGGGATTAGGTAAGCGAAGAAATTAGGGATATTGCACAGTACAGATGGCAGAGGCTGGAACTGAGAGGGTGATGAAGATTCGGACAGTCCCAGCAGCAGACTACACGGTGACAAGGACGCGAACACACGAGAGAGTAGACGGTTGACAAACTGGCGACTGCCAGCATATGGGATCGGAACCAGATTGTAAAAGCTGGCAGACGCCAGCATATAGGACGGAAGCGGATTGAATAAGCTGGCATCTGCCAGCATATAAGGTGGAGGCGTGTGAGCGTCAGGGACTGCGGGAGCTTAAGCGCGTAAAGCTGACAGTTGCCAGGTTAAAGAGTGGAGGCGCGAATCAGGGTGGGAAAGAAGGGCGGGAGCAAATTTAGATAAGCTGGCAGCTGCCAGCATATTGGACAGGCCTCAAAATATATGAACACCGCCAGCTATAGCTAACGGATATCGAATACTATTAGGTTCCACCTTGAGTTACCCCTCCGCCCAAGCAGCACAGTTGGCATGTCATGCAGCGTGTCCGTAAAGGCACGCCTTGACATGCCTTGCTGTTCTGCTGAATCTCTGTTCAGCGGCAGATGCACACCGCACCACTCTTCCCCTTTCACAAAGTCCTTCCGCATATGCACAAGCCTGTCCATGTTCTTTATCTCAGCCAGCACGACCGCAGTGACTACCTCGCCGGGAGACGTCAGCAGCGACGGGATCCCAACACCTCGTCTCACTCCATCACCAACACGCGCCGCCAGACCACAACCTAGCCGGAAAACCTGACCGCGAACGCATAACAGGGCAATCTACTCACTGGCATTCCCCTTCTCCCCTTCATCACTGGCATTCCTACCCCTAGTGATCATCACCTCCAGCTCCTCCCAACCTGCTCCTCTGTAAGTCCGGAACAGATTGAAGTGGGAACACGAGCCCGCCGGAAGACGAGCTGTAACGGACATGGCGAAGGCGGCGCGAGTGAACCATGCAGCGACGGGAATCCGACCAAGAATGTGTTGCTGATACTTGATTGGGAATGGGACATGATGTCGATAGCAGTAGGATAGAGAAGGGTTGTACCGTCTGCGGAGGTGCGCGCGCGGCGATCAGTGAACCCTCGCGTGGACTGAACTAGTTACTAAAGTGCTATTCTGCTATCCTCCATTTCGCAATCAGTTGCTCTACATATCCAACATCGTAAGCACACCGATATTATCCTGCAACACACAAGTATGTCACTTCCCAAGTATCTCTCTCCCCTTCAATCAAGCTGACTCGGCCGCCATAGAAACTAGCTACGTCAATCGTCACGGCCGACAAAGGGATTTGCAAGACTGCGGTACGAAAAGGGTTTGGGGTTGTAACAACATAAACATCGATTTGTTATGGCGTACTAGAATGACCAGATCCGTGGCGATATGTCACAGCCAAAGACGCTATATGTGGGAATACGTTTCGGTCGCAGACCGTGTGCTTGACGTATAGATAGCACAGAGATTGAAGGCGTAGCAAGAACTGGCGATGAGTACCTTTGTCGCGAACCGACTCAGCGACTTCCATCTCTCACTGGAGAATACAAGCAGTTGATGACTGCGATGACAAGGCTGGATGACGAATTTGTCGCGCGTGTAGTATCTCCGACACAAGGGCTACTTCTAAGATGTGCCGCAGCTCTGAAACTAGTCACAACCTTGCGGTTCCACTTCATGAAGTTGTTCATCGGGTATGTAGGCCGCTACTGTGATTTAAGCTCAATGCTTACGAGTACCCCAAGTCACTGCTTGATGATAGAGCGTAATATAGGGTGTAAACGGCCAATGCGCACTTTTGGTGGCATTTTCGGTCCCGCGAGACACATGCGTCCAACAACATTTGGCGGCCCGGATATTATACAACAGTCAAGCAAGACTTATATACAAGATCAATAGAAAAACGCTTATACTACACCTAGCCTTCTTGGTTACGGGCTGTGGAAGGGTGATCAACCAGCGGAACCCTATGTAAGAACAGAAACGGACTTACGAAGCAGCAAATTGGCCCCAGCTATAATTTCCAAGCTTGAAGCGCCAAGGCTCCATTGCGAGGCTCTCGTTGTCTACCAAATTGGGGTTCAAGGAGCGGAAGGTTTTACATTTTGTGCATGTGTTTGTATTATGTGGCATGCCACCAGTCTCCTCCCCACACCACCAGTCATGCCCAAGCGCCTTTCGTCGCGGGTCCGTTTGAACGACATTTCCGTAGTAATCTGGGCACTGAGCTTCCCTCAGCATGCAATAGCTCTTCTCGGATAAAACTCTGTCGGAATTGTGCCAAAGCCAACATATCTCGAAGGGCGGAGGAGAGGGAAATGTTCGATGATGAGGTGAAGAACTATCACCGATATCGCCTGGAGTCTTGAAGAAACCCCAGTATGCAGCCGATAGCTCGTGGGTAAAGTTGTACATCAACTTTATTCTTGCTGGGTCTGTTCGTCCTGAACGATGGACCGAGTACCACCGAGGTGGTGCCTTCGTTTTTGATTTGGACACTAGCGAAGGAGGCTTAGTTTGATGCGGAGCTTGATCCCATGGAATGTACCGATGGCCATGTGGCTTGTCGTCGTATTTACTGCCCTCGTGACAAGGCAGGACCCGGAAGGAGAGGATGAATTTGTCCCTGGTCAAGTACAAAGCGTCCTTCACGCCCCTTACGTTCTCCGACCTTCCGACCCGCTCGACAAATCGAAGCCAAATTGATGCATACGTAAAGTCACCGCTCCACCATCGAGGTGCTGAATCGCCTTGCAGCGGCATCCACTTGGCGGGCTGCTCCTTCCACTGATAACTGGTAGCATGGGTCATGCTGAAATGCGCCAGTCTGCCGCAGATACCAGCATAGCTTTCTCGCAGCAAGTTTGCCGATACGGTGTACGCGTCTAAGGAGAGATCCTGACGCCAGAACTTGTCTCCTGGCGTTTTTCCTGCGGTAGCTTCATCGGGTATCGCCTCAAGCAGCTGTATCTGGAAAAGACCGGCGACGAAAACAAAGTAGTCGTTTACTGTCGGCGAGAGGCTATGCTTGACGGCTGCGTCGGCGTTTAGCTGTCTGCACAACTCTACGAATGCGATTTCATCCTCTCTCTCTTCTTCCGTGATAGCAGGTGGAAGTAATGTTTTGCAAAGCATTGGCGAAGGATCCAAACCGGGTATGCGTAGTACCTCCTTGACCGTATCATATACCACCGCAGAAAGGAACTCTGGTCGGCGGTTTGTGCCACATCGAACTGTTTCTACCGTATCGTCCTGCAGAGGAATGTAGCCTTGAAAGTGGCTGACTGGTTCGTCCGCTATGTCCGGATCGCCCTCTCCGCTTAAACCGACATCCTCAAGCAATTCTTCCTCCTCGATAATGCGGGCCATTTGTGGAATGATCTTGTATCTACCATCCGCGAGCCTCTCCAAAGTTCGCCCTTTGATCAATCCATCGCGCATCATGATCAAGTCCATAACGTCCTTGCTATACGCCTTCAACCCTAGAGCGGTCGCAAAGGAGATCATCAAGTCCAGCGGATCCTGACCGAGCCTGCGCAACATTTGCGATATTTCTGCGGTCGTAGAAGCGTTCACCACCAGCTTTCGTTGTCGGAGCGCATCGGTTGCGTTATTGAAAGCACATAACACTTCATCATAGCGCACATCTTCTTGGTAAAGAAGCAGATTGCGGGAACGACCAGACAATGGGCGCGAAAAGGCGTCATCAGAGGAGGGGGGTGCTAGGTCCCGCCTGATGCGTCCCGGTAGACATTCGGGGCCCTTGGTGATGGCTCTAACGCCCTTGCTCACCACCCTTCTCCACATATCGTCTGCATCCATTTGTCCACGCATGACCTGCTTAAAGTTGCGCCAATAAAGGCCTTTCGAGGGGTGGAACCATTCGTGTATAGTCCGTACTCCCGCCGGATACCAATCCGCAAATCTACCACCTTCGTATCGGTCGGTCAAAGATGGTCGTTCCTGTACCTGTTGATAGAGGCGTCGGCCGGATCCCGAAGCGGTGCTGACCTCGAGGTGCCGCGTATTGAGAGCAAGCACGCCTCTTTCCACCGGGGCATCTGAGGGTCTAGAGTGAAGAGCGTGAATTTGCCCCTGTGCTGTTAACATGGCTTGCATAATGGTCCAAGAATCGAGGGATTTGTGAAGGCGAAAAAGCGTTGTAGGTAATCTTGCGAAGTTGACTGCTCGAATAGATTTCCACCTATGCCATTCCGTGTTGTTCACGTGAATCAGGTGATGACTTTCGTTCACCTCTTCCCTGGCAATCGTAATATTCCAAGCGGCATCGAGCAAGCTTTCAAGGTTCGCCCTTACTTCGATTCGAGCAGCGAAATGTTCGCGACTATGCGCGGAGTTGAAAATCGCTAATTCGGCATCTAGCCAATCTTTGAGGTCTGATGGGCTAGTCCTGGCGTCCAAGATCACCCACAATGGTAGCTCGCGGGAATGCCTGACACCGAGGCTGTTGGACCCCTTGTCTTTGTTGCCACGTGCCTTGTACATCAGGATCTTCTCCTGCGCGTATAGTTGCAAAGAGACGATGGGGTTGTTGACGCCGGTGTGAGGTGTGAGTTTATTGGTGTACTGTATACCTCCTCGCCCTGGTATGCCGGCAATCTCGTCGAGGCGCACACCCTTCGAGAAACTGAGGTTGTTGAAAGTGCTATCTCCGAGCAAGATCTCACTAAGGGGAACAAGTCGTCGGAAGGGGAGAAGGTTGCCAGGTTAGCGACTCCTCATGGTTTGATTACCGTATCGGTAGCTACGAACCTTAACCTCGCTCCACATTTTTGATCCCAAAACGTGACGAAGTCCTGTGCGAAGAACTGCACAGCAAGATCCACCCACACCGAGAGACCGCTAGATGATAAAATGGATCCCAGCTCGTCCAACAAAAATGATGGGCCTTTCCTGATTCTGCGGTGCTCCTCCAAAGACGGCGTTCGTGTAGCCACCGACACCTCGTCATCCAAGTCCTCCGCAGCGTCCTCCCCCCTGCCCGCCCGAATCTTCCAATCCACATATCGTCGAATCTTGGTAATCGCTTCATCGAGGATAGCGGAGAAGTCCAACCAGTCATCGGTAAAGTCATCTTTGGTTGCCATTCGTAAGCCTTTCAGGTAAGCTTTCACAGTCATGATTTGACGGAAGTACGTGCGGGGTTCCCGGATCCCTCGCTGAGCTACACGCATCCAGCCCGCTTCTTCCTGAACGAATGAGTTGTAGTCAATCATAGAGCGGGTTTTTGAGCCTTGTAGCGAGATGAGAAACTTGAACTCGCGAAGGGACCGAGCAAAGTTCGGAGCCTCGGCATCTTCTGTGATGCGACGCATGGCAATAACCAGGTCGGCGATGTCGCAGGACGGTACAAGGTGTTTGTTGTTACCGAAAGACAATTGCTGGCCCTTCTGCTTGTGCCGTTCATACTCCCATGACCAAGGCCCTGGACCAACCGCATTGCTTGACGTGCTGTTGGCCGCCTGCATGGCCGGGAGAATGAGCTGATCCCATATCAAGCCTTGATTTTCCAGGCTGATCTGGGGCGACGGAGTAGCGGATTGTGTATACAAACTCGGAAACATCATGTTAATGGAAAGACGTCCACTCGTTCCCAGCCGAAAGTTTGGGATGCTGCTGAGAGGAACACGAATCCCGTCGATGCTGTCAGCGAGGTGGTTGGTGTACCGGAATGTGTCCTTGGGGTTGGGAACTGCCCTGATCTCCATGGCGCCCTTGACCGGTAGAGTATCGCTGTAGACGATGACAGAATCCACGTCGTAGGTTATCGCCGCCGGGATTGTCGTTTCTCTGGCTTCTGCAACAAGTGGAATTCCGAGGTATGCGCTTGCCGGAAGCCCATTGACTTTCGCATCCAGGGTTTCCCAGCTTGTCGTATCCCTTGGTACGACTCCTTCGGGTCCTACAAAGGGCTCGCGATCTATAAGCCGAGTTGTTTGGGCAGGGAACAAGTGCTGCACAAGGAGATGTTCGTCGTTGGCCAAAGCAGTGGGTATCCGGGCTACCAAAGCAGGATCGCGGGTAATTTCCGCAATGGTGGAAAGATACTTGTCGACCCAGGCACATTGATACGTCGTGGCGAACTGCATTACATCTTGTTCCGTCGCAGCTTCTACGCCGTTGTCAGAGCGATTTTGAGAAGATACCATGGCATCGTGGATCGCCAGGACTTGATATGTGTACATAGGGCAAATGTAATGCTTGAGGGGTGCGCTAGGTGGAGCGAGGGTGACAGGATTGGGATTCCCACCCATCGCGGCTGCGTGCACAGTCGGATTGATCCGCTGCATCTCTTGGCGGCGTTGAGTTGCTTCGTTCGCTATCATCCTACGAAGTTCCGAAGTCACGCTAAACGGGATTACTGGATGTTCCTTGTTGCGCCGACGGGGTTCGAGATGTGTACCCTGATGCTCCGCTTCCGCTACAACGAGCTCCCGCTCCGCTCCGAGTGGCAAACCAGCTTCATCTTCGTCTGTAAATTTAGCAAGCGTTCGAACATTAGTGGTTTGATCCGCTATATAGCCTGCTGACCTACCCTCATCCAATGAAGATTCAGACGGTGCGCTGTAGCCCGCCTAAAGGTGAAAGTATACGTTGTCACTTAGCTGATTACATTACACGGGGCAAAACTACACATACACTGCTGAGCCTTTCTCGACTGCCTTGTCTACTTTCTGGCCGACGCATAGATGGACGGGACTGAGCAAAAACGGCAGTCTGTTCAGCTTTATGCTAATTGCAAGGAAGTGTGATACGTACAGAAGATGCAGCCGATCCAGATCTTGCGCGCGGCGTCGGCCCCGCCCTATGCGCATTGGACCCTTGACTTGTGATTGACCCGGCTCGAGATCTGTGTCCAGTATGCGGCATCTCACCAGGTGCCACGCCATTCGAAAAAAATGAACCTGATGCTACACCCGCAGTCGCGGGTTTGACCTGCACTCTGCGACGTTTATTGTTGGTATTCGTCTCCTCTTCTTCCCGTGTTCTGGAAGGAGGTCGTTGGGACATTTGTTACGCGGAAACTCAGTGTTTAGTAGTTGGCTATTCAGACGACGCAGCAGCTGGACAACTATGTAATTTGTGTGGACCAACACGTTGTGCTAGCCGAGCGACAAGAAACGATACAATGGCAAAGTCGATAGCCTAGCGCGCTAGGAAAATCGGAGACTCGTTCCGCGCTTTATACCCTCTTACATAAGGTCAAATGGGTACTACTTCAGTTTCACATGGGTTTCTCCATCTCATCCCAGAAACTCGAACTATAATTCGGTTCACTAGGTTGCGCTTGGCTACTTTTCGCCGGGGTCTTTTTTGACTTCTTCTCAGCAGTTTTGGGGGTGGCGGATTGTCTGCCAGTCGATGAGATCTGAACTGTGTCGCTCTCGCTGTCACTTGTACTTTTCCTTTTTTTTGGAGCTCGGGTGTAGACAGTCCCAGCGGTGGACGTAGGGGGTGACGAGTCAAATATCGAATTACGTACCCGTCCCGCACGAGGTGTGAGTTGATCATCATCATCTGCGTCCGAGTTGAAAAGGGGTATATTTTTCGCAGGGGTGGAAGGAACCGGACTACTCGTTGATTTGCCCCGATGTTCGACCTATGCAACTGGCGGAGCTCAGTAAAATGTGCAAACTCCCAAATTCATATGTCTCACGATCACCTCGGGTTCAACCGTATTATGTGACGATTGAACGAGCTGGTCTTCTTCCACCACTTCCGCCTCCTGGCTAGATCTATCGCTTATTGCATCCACCGGGACATTCTTCAAGGTGGGGTCTAATTCAAAGCTTCTCTCACTCTCCTTGGCGAGAGGTGTATCCGATTCCGACCCCGATTCCTCATCCTGATGAAGCATCCATTCAGTTGTAAAGCAGGGGAACGTTATATGGAGAATCTTACTGTAGAATGTGAGGTAAAGTTCAATATTGCCAGTCCCTTGAATCGCTGGCGATGCGGCTTCTTCTTTATTTCACTGAACCGCAGGTGATGCGTTTTCAAATATGATATCTGCTTCTCTTGTACCTTGACCCGGATGGCTGCGTTCCTTTTTTGCGCGCTCTTGCTCTTTGCCAGAAGCCGGGTTCGGCGTTGAAGAAAGATATCTTGAGAGAGATAAAGTTCGACGGCATCATCCAACGTTTTCAATGCATACCAGCCCGTAGGTAATACGTCGTGGCTATCAGGGGGGGCCCGATCATCTTGTTCGGTAGTGCTTAATAGGCCATGTAAAGCTTTGTTGCTGACTAGTGCAACGTTCTTCAATGCATAAACGACACGCAACAAACGTTGCACTTTTGCCCGGGTTTCCTGATGTCGAAACGCTGGATGTACATCGATCTCCTCTATCAGTTGTGCTTCAGCCTTCGCGAAATCACCCTGGGTGGCCTTGTTGCTCTCATCCGGATGATCTGCCCACTGTAGCAAATTTCCCCACGTGAGTTTACGCCTGCGTTTGAGTAAGATATCCTTACCATCTCTTCAAGTGACTGATGCTGCTCCTGTCCCTCATTGGCTTCCGAGTCTGAAAGGGATTGATCTTTTAGCTTTCCGTTTGTATGATCATGCAGCATGCGAGACGCACCCAAGAAATTCCTCGCATCACCTTCGTTTGGCTTTTCTTGATCCTCCTGGTCTTTCGAGCCCTCCCCGTCTTCATCTTTCTCGCCCTCCCCGTCTTCCTCCTTCCCGCCCACCCCGTCTCCATCCTTCTCGAGCTTCTCTTTATCGCGATCACCGGCATCTCCGGGTAGCTGCGAGTTTGTACCACCGTCGGGATCTTCCGGTCCTGACAGACCGCACAGGATCTGTCTAGCGTCCCGTTGTATAGTGTCATGTAATGAATCAGGATCGAAAATGACGGTGATGTCGTAAAGCGCTGCCTTTTGTTGTAGAGCCAACTTCATGGGTTCATCCGCAGTGCCAGGTGTCTCTAAGTAGTGCATTGTCACGGGAAATGTTTGACCACGCCGCGCAAATCTCCCTTCCAGTTGATGTCCATCTGCTGGAGACCACATTCCGTCCATGATAATGACTTCGGAGATTCTAGTCAGATTGAGGCCCTCCCCACCCGCTTCAGACAGAATTAAGATATTTGAATGTAACAAAAGAGGCGCCTTCTTGGAACGCTGGTCTCTTTCCAAGCTGCGCATGTTTCTGGCGGAGACGTCGAGCATATTGGCTGTAGGGTGCTGCATCTTCTGGACTATCCGATCCCTTTCTTGCGCGGAGTCCGACCCGGACAATGTGACCGAGCCTAGTCCAGCGCGCAGAAGATGATACTGAATTAGTGGGAAGCCAGACGTCCACCTGACGAAAATACAGATTTTCCGCCGCTTGTCTTCAGGCTTATCCTTGTCTTCAGCGACAATCCGAAGACATATCTCGACCACCTTCTTCATCTTGGCAGAAGCGGTGATTTGCGTCCGCCCATCCTTGACTTCCACGGGTGTACCTGAGTGTTTTGCTGAGTTGAGGTAAATGGAAGCCTGGCGACCCAGAGTATAGAAAGCATCCTTTTGCTTGAAAGATAGCTGTGCCCACGATGTGTCCTCCTCATCCTCAAGCTCTTCTTCTGCATCATTTTCCTCTTCTTCCTCTTCCTGCACAACGGTCTCCTCCACTAAGAGCTTCGTAACAATGTCTCTCTCCGCTTTGTCGGGTAGCACTCGATAGCGCCTTCGTTGCACGTTGAAGGTCTCCAATACGGGACCCTTGTCTCTGTCCTCAATGGTTCCCTTCAGATATCCAGATGATTGATATGCGGATGGTAGGTAGACCTGGGATCCTTTGCCTCGCCGTAAAATTGAACCGCCGACTTCCCGCATAATCTCTGCCAAAGCTAAAGACTCGTTGTTTTCGTATGATTGACGGTGTGCCTTAGATTTGGCCACCAAACATGTCCTGTCCTCTTCAAGAGACATAGTTCTGTTTTTCGCCTCTCGGGCATGCTCCCGCTGTTGCAAGAGATCCTCGAAATGCCCCTGCGCGTACAGGGCATCGGGATCCTGTCTTGACTCTGACATGATTTCGTATTGCCTTGCATCTTGGGTGGCCGACGCTGGCATTTCTACATGTCTATACCAGTCTCCAGGTCCGAGGGAAGGTAAAATAGCGGACCTGTATTTACGCCGACATGCGCTCGCTTCTTTCAATCGGCCTTTCACACTTGCCCAAACAGGAGCTAGATTGGGATCCGTAATAGCCGGATGTGCCATTACCTCGAAGATGTTTGCGAGGTCCTGCACGGAGTTGGTGATGGCAGTTGCAGAGAGAAAGACCCGTGTTTTTGACTGGAGAGACAGTGCATGGATCGCCTTTGACTCGACCGTCTTGACATTGCGGCATCGGTGGGCCTCATCGGCAAGTAAGCAGGTGTATGACATGTCAAAGATCTGCTGAGAGTGTTGTGGCGCGGGAGTCTTCAAGGTGTCTGACCAGGCTGCACTGATCACCGAATACGTCGTGATAATGACGGTCGGCGCGCGGTCCTGCGGCCGTTCAGCCGCCATCTCCCGTAATATTTCATGCTTAGCTATGAGCTCGGTCATAGACTCAATCTTGATCCAACGATACCGGGTCCCGTCAATGAACTTGGTCCACTCGGCCTGCCATTGATTTATGACACTTTTAGGTACAACAACCAAAATGGGGTCAAACGAAGTGACCTTGAAGAGACCGTCGGATGAATCGTTAGTCGGACTTGGGGTTCCCGGTAAGCCAGGGAAAGCAGATAGCTGGTCGAGGTCTGCGCCGGTTACTAGCGGCGGAGGGATGCGACCTTCGAGGAACTGGCGTTGTTTGAGCAGAATTGGCGGAAGATTGACTTCCGGAGGTGTAGGCAGCGTAGAGGCGGAACCGGAAGCTGCCGCCGTTTTAACGACACTCTGAAGGTGGAAAAGCCCGGTGATGATCATGAAGGCCTGCAGCGTTTTCCCCATGCCGACAGTGTCATTGACAAACTGTGCGACACCGTTCCGCCTTCCGTTCGAGCGCGAATGATTTTCCGCGTCCTCATTTTGTGCGTACATGCAGGATATAACACTGAATGCGCCCAACATCTGAGATCGGGTAGGAGCGATTGAGGCGATTCCCGGAAGATTGGACTTCTGTAAGGAAGGCCACAAGGTCTGGGACAAGTCCAGCCCCATCATCGTTGCAATAAGCTTGTTTGAGATCTGAGAGGTTGATAGACCCAAGGTCCGGGTGCCAGAATCGTAGAGGCGCAATGGTGCGAGTACCTCTGCTGCGTGGTCTTGCACGGCGGTAGCGGCAACGGCACGGATTTCAGATCGGGTTGCTTCGGTGGCGTAAGGTTCCAAAAGCCTAGAGCTTTGCCATGTTATGAGCGATCCGACAGCTAAGCAATATCACCATGAGTCGAAGCCTTATCCGTGCACAAAGTCACATCAACTCACCGCTCGACACGACAGAAAAGTGAGAAGCTGAGTACTTGAAGAAGTCCCAAGCGAGCGAGAGACCGAGCTCTCCTTTCTTTACTGACGGATGCCTGGTGATCCAACGACCAACATGCTTCGTGGCGTTTACGAAGAAAGTCTCGTGAAAAGCGAGCATCTGCAAATCCAACGATACATTCGCTGCATCTAACCGCTTTAAAACAAGGACCATTTCCCTCATCGTGAGGGGAAGAATCAATTTCAACAATGCCCTGCTGATCTTTGCGCGTCGTTGCTTGAGAACGATGTCGAAGGGCTGAGGGCATGCCTTGTCCCCGAGAAAATACAAGTTCCATTCCGAAGACTGAGACTTCATGTCTTTTTCGTGCTCTGGCAGGTTCGTATCCTTGTTGTACCACTCTCGAGACCACCGGTAGGAGGTCTCCATCCGCGACGAGTGCAATATGCCGGTGTCGATGAAGCTCTTGACGGCCTCCTTCAACCGCATTTCTGATGTGTACGCCGCGAGACCAATTGCCGGATCACTTGCCAGGCGTGCCAATATCGTCAGGGCTAGGTAAGCCTCACGATATGGAACTACGTTTTCCTGCAAGCGCTTCACCTGACGATGTATACGCGCAGCGAATCGGCTTTCTTGCGCCTTAAGGAGTGTTTCGTATGGTTCCTTCAAAGAAGACATGATCACGTCCATATTCTCGGGGTGATGCTGCATACACCCCATTCCGAACAACATGCGGGCCATCGTAAACCGAGTCTCTGGTTTCAATTCCCATTCCAATAACTGTCAACCTGCGCTGTTAGCATTGATCATGACGGGTAGGATACGAACACATACTTTTCCACGATCGGACCACCATCCAGTCTTCGTGTCTAGCGGACCCTCCTCAAAAACCTCGATAAATACCGCGAGTACATGTTGGAGCGATTTATCCACATGACCGAGATAGTTCAATCCGTTGTCGCCGAAATTTGTACGCCCAAACATGCGCATCATCTGTCCCGGCGTTAACACGTCCTTTGTTTTGCCATCCGTGTAGTAATTCTTCCATCGGTGTGGGAATGATTCCCAGAACGCATTCGCCTGCACGACAAGCCATTGAATCGACTAGATTGAAGGGGATCAGCAAATGTACCTGTTTTGTGCGGTGGTGCCGCACCCACCTTGAACGTGCGAGACGGCCATCCGAGCGACGTTTCCTCCTCTTCCCCTTCATCCGCCTCTGACTTATCTTCATCCCCTTGCTCCACTTGGCGAAGAGGCGTTGGTTTCCGTTCCGTTCCACGTTGTTGTTCTCCTCCTTCATCATCTTCCGCAGCGATATCACCAATCTTTCCTTCCGCTAATACCTCCCTAGCCTGGTCCCCCCTCGCGCCCTTCACACTCTCCTCCTCCATCTGCAACTCTTCCCAATCCACATCCTCGACTTCTCCGCCCCGACCAAGTTGTGTTTCCCCGACTTGTAAACCTTCCCCTTGCAAACCAGCATTCTCTTCCCCGCCTTCGATCCCATTTGTTGAATTGTCCTTTTGGCGGGTCGACCACCACGATTGATTTCGGTAGCCATCTTGAGGGTAAAGCGATAATAATGTCCGTTCCGCCATCGTGAAGACCAGTTCGTGCGCGTCGTCGTTGTTTGATAGTTGTTCCTCTGACGCGGTGACTGCCACCAATCCATCCCATCGTACCCGTCCCAACATCGTATTCTGCAAGGTGGAAATGAGCGCGGAAAATGTCAAAGTGATGGCCTGGTACTTACCCTCTTCCGATCCGGATGCTCTGCATTCTGCTCGTCTTCTTGTGCCCAGGTCCGATCAATGAATATCAATTCCGCCCACATGAACGTCATATGGTTGAATCCCGTGTACCACAAGTTTGAGATGGGGTCGTGCGGCAGAGAAAGAGCCAGCAGCAACACGCAGAAGTTGATGTGGTGGTAGGCGAAAACGTTGGGTCGTACTAGATGCGAGAGGTGCGTTTTCGGAATGGAGCGCGGCGATTTATCCTTTTTGTCGGCTGGTATGGGGGTGACCGCACGGTCCGCTGCCATGTATTCCTTGCATTCCGGAGTCTCGTGTATGTCTTTGTCCTTGACCTTCTTTTTCCCTTTCCCTTGCCCTTTCCCAGTCGCCGTCTTCTCTCCTTCCTTATCAACCCCTTTCTTTCCCCTCGTAGCCTTCCCTGCCGGTTTGACCCTGACGACAGGCATGGTGTGCTGATTGTGTTTAAGATGCGATAGTGGCCTGCAAGGGAGTGACGAGCTGGTTGCTAGGAGTTGCCGATGGTCCCTATTGCGATGGTGTAGTACGAGCAAATAGTCAAGAAATCCTTGACAAGCTTGATGCAAATGCCCTAAACAAGCAGTATCTCCCTGAGGCGCGATCGTCTATGGCCGAAGTGTGCTGCTGCAGCTCATGTTTTGCAACAAAACCGCTCACACAAACAGAGTGTCTGCTTAGCGCGTTGGGCTCTACGCGATGTCCGCAAATTCCCCCATCAGTATTTAATGGGTTAGAACGTCAACGGTATATGTTAAGGCATCATTCCGTGTGGCTTTACAAGGTTCTGCAGACTTCCCGCCGTTTGTTCTATGTTAAACCTGTTTTGAAGCTCGAGATTGGTTTGCGCAGTGCCCTATGTGCCATGTAAAGCTTCCCAACCGGGGGTTCGTAGAGCAAGAGGCACATTCCCTCTAGACCATCCTACTCCTCTTCTACACGTCGCGATATGGGGACACTGCGATACATTTGCAGGGAGCTGGTGGGAAGCAGGTCAAGCGGTGTACATACGTGAACAAACACAAACGGCTTAGACGTACTAGCAGGCGCGGTATCTGCTGTTTTTACAGTCAATCCCGGCCTTGCCTACTGTAAAGGTCCCTACACCCTCTTGCCCGATGAACGCTCCATCCCTTCCTGACTAGATCCCGCCCTGCCCCGTGACTAACGCCTCCTGCATGACTCAGCTCTAGTCCTAATGCAAAGGACTCCTCCTACCCCTCCTGCTCCAATTGCCAGCTGAACAAGAAAGACGCATCGCAACAACCTTGGTACCACCCGACCCAGCGTAGGGCGACGTTCCCCTTGCGACTGTGATGCTGGATGTACACACTAGGATATGCAATGGAGGATGATCGGTGTGAAGCTTCGCTGACAGTGGTACATAAGCTGCATACCTTCACTTGGAACCGAGGTCCGCTACGACCGAGCGGCATAACTTGTTCCTCACCAAACCACCACTCTAATCCGTCGCAAGCATCAATAAACGGTAGATCATGATGGTGCTTCGACCAGGTAACAGATGCACTGGAATGGGAACGCACTTGCATAAGCATATGACAAAGAAGACGATTAATGCGCGAGACCTGGGTGCGAACCTACGTATCACGATCTAAGCACAGCGCAGATTGCGACACGTTTTCGGCAGACTTTATCTGTGCCGGCCTGATGGTGTATCGCAACTTGATATGACATGGGCGAGACCGGTGTGATGCAAGAGGTGGGAGAGGACGGATGCGCTCTGTTACCATGTTACGAGCATCAGTCAATTTTACAGCGAGGTCCAAAGCATGGATTGCACTACCTTGCATCAATCACAGACCGACCAGCCCATTTACCCACACCAATCACACCTTATTCGAGAAATGCGCGAAAAGTCCGAGCCGTACTGATGTGACGCGCACCGTCATTGACATCAGACCAGAAGAGACGACGGTATATGCGAGACGGACCGCAGGCTACTATACGGCAGAGCAAGCTGATTAGGTAGACGATATGGCTGGCAATGTGACGTACTTACAGTCTGCGGCATCCGCTTTGGTGAACCGTCCGATCCGCTCCTTCCCTAACGTCCCACCATCCAAACCCTTCCTCATCACAAGATCCACGAGTCGACGACTGAGGAACCTTAGCACGTCCTTGGGGTGGTGGTATCTATAGAGAGATGAAACATAACGGTCAGCACGACGCTACCTAACGGTACAGAGGTGCACGCACCCTTTCCGGTGCCGGGTCGTCCTGGACAAATAATTGGCTTTGCTGTTGGCACAACCGAGGAAGGGTCAGCTGAATCGCATCTGATGGCAACAATGGCGAGCTTCGGGGGCCTAGAGACTTACAAGTGTTCTATTGCTGTTGAGCAGGTCTGTGGCATGTACAATATGAATGCAGATAGGCAAATAGTCTTATCCGAGTTTGGGCCAGCTGATGGGCCGATCTGCCCAGCCAGAATTTTGGGCGCACCTCTCGAGACCGCTCTGAGAATCCCAATTCATTTTACCTAGCTTTTTACCTTCTGCTCCAACATACACCTCTCCTGTCTGAATCGTGCCTTGCTACCATCGAGACACTCCCTTAACTCATCCTTCCTCCGCACCCATTCTTCATAAACGACTTCGACACTTTCCTGGCATTGCGTCGGATCATACGGCGTCGCTTGGCTGAACGCGTGGAACGTAACAGCTTGCCACTTCAAAGTCTCCGCCATTCGCCGTGGAAGTGAGGTCTTATCTCAAGGAAGGAAAGCCAGAACAACAAGATCAGGACTTGGTGACATGGCGGTCATGAATTAGCAGTGAGTATCCTTTCTCTGTGGCCTACATACGTCGTGTTGTTTGCGTTGGAGATGGCATCTTTGTCGTGTGGTAGTGGCGGTAGCAGACGACATATGCCATCGGCTGCGTAGGTCGCCGAAGGCGTAATTGGGAAGGATACGTGTGTCGAGGGTTAGTATTCAGTCTCGGCTGTGCGGTAGGAATGTGGAAGTTCTGGTAATCGGGATCAGGAGACGGGCGAGTATGAAGAAATGACACCGCAGGACGGTTCAGAAGTCGAAAGATATGATGGATGTCGGCGCCGGTGTAAGCCTACAACGGTACTCACAGACTCGTTGGCTCAGAGTAGAGGCGGCATGTGCATTGGC
>JASBWT010000066.1:0-18239 GCA_030039255.1 Naganishia friedmannii | reverse complement strand
GGTTGCAAGACTAGTTGGTGCCTTGTTCGATACAGGCCAAGATCCCGAGGTCAGGCAGTGTGTGGCCCATGTCGAAATGATGGATGGCGGGGTAGCTCAATGTCGTGTAAAGTCATGCAGGATATCATGGATGGCTAAGCTGATGGCTATTTGATGAGGTCAGCATCGCGATCGAGAGTGCGTAGCTTCGACGCGACGAGGTGGTCTCAGTCAGATCTCAGTCAATTCAAGGTCTTGTCTAGAGTAAGATACCCCATCTTATCCCATGTCTCCCAGCTTCGCATGTGTGCTTGGAAGTGCTGGATTTTGCTGCAGCAGAGCACGGTCCAGATACACATCACCTACATTACACCTCTACACGACGCTCAAATCAACTTATCAAGATGCCAAAAGATCGGACATTCGCGAAGACTGGTAAGACCGCCAAAGTTGCAAGTCTGCTTGCACAATATCAGGCATTTACAGACGACTGATCTTTCTCTGTCAACTTTCACAAACATACTATAGCCTAAAGGAGCTGCAACTTTCCAAAAAGAGTTTCAGGTAGCCGAGGAAGGATACGACGAACAACGTGTTTCTCGCGGAGTGGACGCATTCTACAAAGTCAAGAAACCTAGGACGACCAAAGTAGCCAAAACCGCCATGATTACTGGTGTACGAGTACAGACCAACAAAGCGCTGCAATTGAAGGAAGGAGCTTCGAAGGATGTATGCGAGTAATGGACTGTGTAATGAACAGATCTACAAAGTTAACGCAGGTAGAGCGACGAACGGCATTGTGTGCGTTGGAGGCGCAGGTAAGTGCGGATGTCTCGTGCTATCCGACATTCGTTAGCTGGCCATTCAGGAGCTTGGCTGGCTAGCATTCCATCTGGATGGACAAGATGCCGGGAAAACATCTCGAAACGATGGAGGCGCAGAAAGATCCTGAGCTGGTGTTGCTAGAGCGTCAGGCCGCTAACTTTGAAATGGAGATGAAGATGTTGGAAGACGCTTGCAAAGATGACCCTGCCGCGTAAATCATGGACATCAACGGCATGGAGTAAATCCACACCCTCTTTGTCTGACATTGATGCGACACACTGCAGGTTCTACAAGCACTATAAAGGATTGCACGCATAATACGCATGGAGATATGTTCAATAAAATGGAGAATACGGTCGAAGTAACGGTTTACGATCATTTTTGGCTAGTTTGGGATTCGCTGGTTCTGCTCGCACAAGTGGCGACTTTTGATTTCGATTTGGTTATCCTCGGACAGGGGAACCGTTTGCATTACTCCTGCAGAGATGTGGTTCGATTGTTAGCATATAATCGATGATGACATCTGTTTCCTTATCACTTGTGCTCTCCGCTCGCCTTAGTAGATTAGTCATGGTACTTGACAGGAACCACTCCTCTACCAGTCAGTCAAGGGCTCCGCCAATACGGACTCAAGGACACTCAATCACTACGGATACACGGACACTCTGTTGCCACCGAGCCATGTGCACGCTGTTGCCACGGAGTCATGGACACTCCGTTGCCATGGCGTCAAGGACAACTCCTTCCTAAGAGAAGGTATTTTGCCTTAGGCGTGCAGCTCTCCCAAATACGTATATATAGCTATGCCTTTCACTTCTATTCTGAAGTAGCTACATGGTTATTGATTCACCCTTGGATTTACCTTTAATTCCGAAGCTACCTTGAGCGCAAGACTACTCAGGATTAGCTACACTCGTCTTCCACCCACGGTATATCAGTATCGTCTTAAGTAGCAAGTGTACATCGTTTGTGCTAAGTACCCATTACAACGGCTGTGCTAACTACTTACGTAGTATAGACCACTTGCCCGCGACAACTAGAATCCAAGTTTAAATCCAAGTGCATACACCAGCATGCCTATCTCGGACGAACAACTCGACCGACAATTCTTTCATGCGGTGGAAGCGTTGGCGAAACTACAGACCACCGAAAGCATCGCACTCGCAGGTCTCCTCTTCCAGCTACCCACCAGCAGGTCACCTACGATGCTTCCAAATCCATTCCTAGTCTCCATTGCTTCTCCGACCTTTCATTTTGACCCGGAAGAGGCGTATCGACTCGGACGCATCACGCATTCTCTCACTTTGCAGACAACACTGTTGCTTGGAAACGTAGCGTTGACCGAATTCGAAACGCCGGAAGAGGACAGCCCAAAGGACGCGGGAAAAAAGACAGGCTATATTGTGCCGGATTCTCAGGTGCAAAAGGAGACGGATCCCACGGATCACAGGGATGCGCCAGTGTATGGCCATGTGCTCTGGTTGTTGAGTTGGAAGTTGGACAGGGGTTTGCAAGAGAATGGATGGAGCTTGGAATTTGATGAAAAGGAGAAGTTGGTGGATTTGAGCTTGAGTGCGTTGCGACTGTAAGTAGTAGTACTGGGTGGGTTCCTTCGAGTGCTGACAGAATCTTACAGTCTCTGTACATCGCCAGAAATGCAGCTGAAGATGAAGGATATGGATGTTGTCGAGAGACTCTACATTGGGAGAACTCTGCGATGGCCCGCCTCATACGAGGTCTATCTTTCGCAGCTTTTTCTCAAAGTCTCGAAAACCTGGACACTAGAAGGGATTCTCTCTGCGATGCCGGTCATTCACATCACATTCCTGCAACAACTGTTCGATAACGGTGCCAAAAAGATGAAAGACGAAAGACGGGAGAGTGCGACGTGGGAAAGGATGAACAGTCAAGTTGATCGCTGCCACCATTATCGTTGTCAGAAGATACCTGCTGCGTAGCCGACGAGTGTTTCTCAAGCATCATGAGTTTCTTTCACGCTTGAAAAATCGTAAAAGCTGAAACGAGAGATGAAACATCCTTTCCGATCGCGGTCATTCTGTTGTGCCCATCATGTAGACTATGTTATAGTCTTGATATCCCATCGTCTGACAACGTGAAAGCTCGCCGACCAACGCTACATCTGCCTGTTTCTCTTCATCACTACACTCCTCGTACGTTCTACCCATTCTTCGCGCAATACCAGTAAATAAACGATCTTTCCTTACAGATCATGCCGCCAAAGGACAGGGTTAGATTTGTTTCGAATTTGGACAAACGCACCGACTGGACATTAAAACCATGGCCAACAGGAGCCATGCCTTTACAGATTGCCAATCGGTTTCACGAATGGGTCGAGCAGTTGTGTTGCGACATTCGAAACGACGAGTTTCTCCTCGCCTTCTGCAAACAGTGGAGAGAAACGATCCCCCAGAATCCGGCTTGGATGATTATGCATTTTCAATTTGCGGAACCCTCACTTCAACTGCTGGAGGCCATACGTACAGCCCTTCCCGACCGCCCGGTACCAAAGGAGCTATTCCAAAAGTGTTGTCTCATTACAGATGAAAGCATGGGACGTCTCGAAAAATGCCACGGCATCTACGCGCAGTATCAATGGGTACAGACTCCAGAGGGTTTCGAACACCGTATCTACATCGGAAAAGGTGCAGCGAAACACACCTCGTTGTCCACCAGTCACACTGCCAATACGTCGGGTCACATGGGAATACTGCAGAGAGTCTTGTCATACAACTCGGAGAGACAGAAACGTCCCAAGAATAATGCCCGGCCGCATTACAAGTACATGCTGAACCTACAGCCTGCTGGAACGAGGGTGATCCAAGAGTACTGGATCGTCTTGTTTGCCGCAACCGCCCTCGACAATATCACCATTTCATACGGAGTCCGCACAGAGGAAACGGATGCCGTCCAAACACTCTTCCAGCCCAGATTGGGAGACTTTCAGCAACAGGAGTACGGCGTGGACGCCACGACCAAGGGACTAGTGAACGCACAGTGGCAGTATCTGGAGACGCTTGCCATAATTGCCTGTGGGATCGATACCATAGACGCTCCTCGCGGCCATGGCAAGACAATCGCCAGAGGCATGTTGTAAGTACTTCACACTTTACCCTTTTCGTCCTCTTGCTTATTACTTTGTACTTGTGCACTTCTTCTATAGTTCCACCTTTGTTGTAGTATTATTTGGAAGTCTAGTTTAGTTATAGAATTGGGTTCGAGCCTGGCAAGTCTTTTTATGCTTTTGTCACTTTGTACTGAAAATAGCAAAGTGACATAGTTTTCTATGTCACTTTGTCATTTTGTCATTCTTTGTTACTTTGTCACTTTGTGCCATTTTCGGAACAAAGTGACAAATGTAGGTTGTACGCCAAGGTCTCCTTAGGAGCCCTTGCGCAGGGTAGGCCTCGCCACCCGTTTCTAACGTCTATATAAGATCGGCCAATTTGTAGTAAGTTTTGCCACTATGATTTATGAAAACGCGCTTTTCCTCTAACTCTCCAAGAAGCGCCTTCTTGATTGTGCTAACTACAACTATAGATAATACCTTTAGGTTTGCTTATATCAGCTTTCTATATATTATCTAGTAAGTTAGCCGTTTACCTTATTAGACACCAATAATCGTGAAGGATAATCCTTTCTGACTGATCCCACTTTAGACCTTGTACTGTTCTCAGTTAGTATAATAATACATTTTATACTGATCGAATACAACGTTACCGGGCTCTTTACACATGTCGTCACTTGCCAATCGGGACATTTTCCCGTCCGCGTCGACAACTTTTGCAGTGTTGAAGCAAAACTTGCCTTTAAACCCGGCTGTCAGAACCTGCAACCTACAAACGCCTACGTTGAAGAAGCCGTGTAGGACAATGAATTTGGAAGAGTTTCAGAATGGATGCAATGCTATCCTGGCGTTCAGACCAAGTCGAACAGTGTCCGTACCAGGCACAGTGGCTTACGCCGCTCTACCTCCTCCTACTGGACGATCTTTGGGGTTCTCGACTGTCATGCCACTTGTAGACATTTCACCGAGGCGTGTGCGAGAGATTTGGACAAAATGTGAGTTTGCGGTTGCGTTTCATTTTCACTTTTACTCTACACAATCGAACGAATCTGTCGCGGGCCAGTAATCAGTGTTACGTAATATACGTATCGCAGTACCGCTGTTGTATTGGGATCCTAGCACAAGATATTAATATCCTTATTACGTAAGACGGAACTGCTATTTGCCTATGGTGAAAGACAAGGGTAGCTAATCCTTGAGAAAGTCTTGCACTCAAGGTAGCTTCGTAATTAAGAGGTAATCAAAGGGTGAATCGTAGAGCATAAGAGCTATTACAAAATGGGGCACAGTGCCAGCTATATATAGTTATCCAAGCTAGACAGATCCTCTTGGGAGACCGGGTACGTGAGGTCTTTCAAGTAACGCTGCAAAGCTGCAAAGCTGCGAAGTGGCGAATCTGCAAAGTTGCGCAGCGGCGAATCTGCAAAGCTGCAAAGCTGCAATTCTGCTGTGTGGTGATGGCCAAGCTTGTGATGGCGGAAGACGTGATGGCATCACAAGGAACAGATGAGGAGAACAATGACGTGGTAGCAATGGTATTGATAGGTCATTACTACAACTAGGTTATGGTTCTCTACAGAATCACTGACCTAGCCCTCAACTCCACAGACTGTAGCAGTTCGGCGCTCGTCAAGGTCAACTTGAACTCGTTGTATCAGCTCGTCCTACTCGATTGTGAACACGTTCACGGATTATTCAACCCGATTCAGCAGGCAACGGCGTTTCAATACCACAACAATAAGGATCCAAACCCGCTTTTCGAACCGCAGCAGTCAATCAAGTTGGGATCTCGCCACATCTCCTTCCCGTTTGAGACCACGACGTCTCTCACTGCGTATGTCGGCTTTCAAATCTACGATTTGGACGAGTGTGGATTGGTGAGGGGAGATTTACGAGGTTTAATCATCTGGCTCGCCGATAAAGATCGAGTGCTCCTCAAGGCGGTCGCAAGGATCGATAGAGACAAAACGAGCGAGTTTACCATGGCTCCCGACGATGTCAGAACCTTCAAAATCGTTGGCAACATGCTCCGCGTTTTCAGCTGGGTTCTTCGATCCAACAAGCTGTTTGACGTGAGCGACGGACCGTTTTACAATAGCGCACTGTCGTTTCCTCGCCCTTCACTCGACCTCGCTGCCAGTCTGCTTTCCTTTTCGAGCATATCGGTGAACCCAGCCATTGGCGACGACCCAGTGTTCAAGGGGCTAGACAATATTTGGAAAAGGGTCTCCGAGGGCATCAACCTCAACGAAAATGAATTGTTCTTCCGGGCACAAGAAAGAGCTTGGGAATTAGCACCATTCCTTGTGCAAGTCGAGGACGCTCTGCAGAGGGAAAAGACCGCACCTCCAAGAGTGGACTGGGGACACCCTATTGATTTGCAACAGACGGCAGAATATCATTCAACAGAACCAGACAGAGAGCACTCCTGGGTGTCACTGCAGTATCATACTCTCTGCTCGCCTCAGCCTGCGTCCTTGACTCTTGTCAATAGCGCCCAAAGTCTGGCAAGGGACGAGTCGACGCATGACCATCACTTGTTGCCAGTGTTGCAGTGGATCAGTAATCAGTCCTTTCCCGGAATGATTTCCCAACTGGAACCGCCGATTTGAGAGCTCTCGGATGTGTATTGCTTTGACCGAGCTTTTATTCCCTACATGGGTCACTTGGGAGAAGCTCGATTTGCTGCAATCATCGACAATGTCTTGGTCCGATTCACGTTGGGGCGGAAAGAGGTCAGCAAGCGGATCTATGGTTGCGAACTGGCCAGTATGACGGTGGAACAAGTGGATAGTCTGATGAGGCATATTGTACAAAAGATCACCCGTCTCGTACATGATTTGCAAGAGTCAATGACCTCGACGAATGAACAGGTCACCTTCGAGTATAGTCGATTTGAACCGCTCGACATTTGTCAAGCCAAGGTAGGTCATGGATCGACTGTGAGTAATTATCAACGCTTATTCTTTCAGTCTTCCAGATTATTCAACCGTGGACCGGACAAGGCGAGAAAGAGTTGGACGTGTACGCCGACTACATTCATATTGTATATTATTGATTGGTGGGGTGCCGAGGGAGGACTGTATGACGGATGAGACTCGAATTAGTTTTGCTTGAACTTTGTATCAACCTTGGAAATATTATGGCCGTATAGCATTGTGCCGAGTTATATTTCCTCGTTGCTCCCCGTGCCAGTGTAGGAGCGCAGATCGATCAGCAAGTCTTTCGAGCCGCTAGTCAACAGTCGATGGTAGACCAGTCAAGTCCCAGTGCTCGATTTCCACGGCTTGATTATTCTTTGGCCATTCTTTTCGTCAATCTCGTATCTGATGAACTCAGCACCACCAGCAACAAATGGGCAAACGTAGAGTTAGACACGCGGGTTGGTTCTCTGTACATACATACGATGATTAGCATATGATATCAGCATAGTATTCCAGACAGAGAGAGAGAGAGAGAGAGAGAGAGAGAGAGAGAGAGAGAGAGAGAGAGAGAGAGAGAGAGAGAGAGAGAGAGCAGTGCAAGCTCATCCTCCGAATAACACGCGCTTGAACAAGTCACGCGGTGCAGGCCTACAATATCTGAAACACTGGCAGTCAAAATGGCAGCCAGAGCCCAAACCGATTCGTCATACTGCTCATACCGGGTGGAACGTCCACCAACACTTGCTATAGATCACGTTTGCCACATTTTTCGTGTTGTGTGAAGCGTGCATATCACACCAGACTACATCACACCATCAACAACATCACCATGGCTTACGAACTACCAGAAGGATATACGCGGGAGATGCTGAATCAGGTAGAGCAAGAGGAGCGAGATCTGTTACCGTAAGTTTTCCGGTTCACCTCCTATCGTGCTGATGTTGTTTTTCACGTCTAATCTTGTCTGTAGTGGTATCACTCCGCTCATGGACGAGCCTCGGGAATCATGGAGGGCCTCCGATGTCAGCGAGAATACATTTGAGGATTGGTTTGCCATGTTTGTTGCAAAGCTTCAAATTGCATGACCGGAACGCCAACGATCAGATCCTCGCCTTGCTCGCGTGCCGTCTTATCCCCTGGACTCTGTACCTTTCGTCAAGACCGTCTGGATTGCAATCGCCGAGTTTGTGTGCCAGTTTGATATGCGGTTGCCTTCGTCTGCGATTCCTCCTCAAGCGTACGACACGGTGTGCTGTCTTCAATGCCTCTCCGGTTTACCCTCTCATCAGACTTCACACCGCTGCAAGCCGGCACCCTTCGCACGATGCATCGTATACCGAGTCTTGCGATTCGGCCGGGCATGGAGCGACAGTGGATACTCGGACAAGCCAATGGGGACTGTCACAGAAGCGGACGAGCCATACGGTTGTGTTCCCATGAAGACTTTTCGTATGGCACTCGGCTTGCATCAGATAGAGTTGAACACCGCCTTTAGCGCTACGTTGTTGCTTCAGCAAAACCAAGCGGCAAAGAGGAAACGCAACCTGAATCTGGAAAGCGAGACACTCAAGCATACGATCGAGCAGCTACGACTCGCGCGTGTACGTGACAAGCGGGACTGTGATGAATCGATACAGGCTCTCCGTGATGAGTCGAAACAACTCAAAGACGGCCTTCAACGAGAAAGGAAGACTCGAGACGAAGCTGCTCGGACGTTAGCGTCACAGCATCAGCAGCGGATCGAAAATGCTGGTCTTGCACTGGGACGGCTGAAGATGAATGTGGGTGGATTGGCCTGTCGAGTGCCGGCTAAGTATACCCATGGCATTAACTCCCGAGCAACTGATAAAACAATGGTTCTGTGGCTTCGTCACGCATCCCTCTTCTGAATCGCATCCTCAGCATCCCTATCCCCTTCGCAGATGACCTCCAGAATGGTTCACTGGACGCAAGGGCTCAATTCCTGTAACTTGGAACAACCGGCGACACGTGGGGCATGCGTATGAGGACATGATGTTTGGAGCCGTGCTGGAGAAAGGAGCGGGGTATAATGAAGAGGGCATGTGTAAGTTTCGGCAGAAGTTTCCGCAAAAATCTTGCCGCGAGGTGTTGGCTGCGGTGAAGGAGTGTGGAAAGGAGGCAGGAAAGATCAAGTCTCGAAATGGGAAGCGCAAAGCCCCGCCGTCGGTAAGTAGAAGACGCTCCCTTGAGGCAGACCTCTTGATAGACTGCATTGTTCTCCTGTGCTGGGCTGCAGGCTTGAGGGAAATAAGTGCCAGCCCAGGTCTCAGGGGTCGGAGACAGGATAGAGGAATGCCAGGGTGAGTAAGCTCCAGTACATCCGTCTCCCCTTGTCTATAAGCTCAGTTGGCCGCCCTTTGCATCAGATATGATAGGTTGTACCCAAGCCATCAGCGTCAACAACCTCCTAGCACCACTCATCGCGCCTATCGATGTCCGTGCGCGTCGAGATGTTTTTTTGTCCGCCAATGACGGAGCCGCCCTACGATGGTTCTTGCGTGTCAAGATCTATAGTAGACAGAGTACCCCTGTAGCTAGACGAATTATGGTTAGTAATCCTGTTAGAAGTTCCCCATTCGCAACATTTCGGTACCCCATGACAATTTGCGTTCATATAGCGTTCGTCATTCAATTTCTTGAGTCGCGCTCGAGATATAGGATATGGAAGGTTTTTGCATGTCAGACTCTGCAATAGACAGAGTACTACTATAGCTAGACTAATTATCGATAGCAATCCTGTTAGACCATCACTATCCGCGACTATTCGGTAACCCACGACCGTTTTGCGTTTAGTACAGCGCTCATGATTAGTTATTTGACTCGCATTTGGCGGGCATGTTGTAAAGCGGGTTTCGCGTTCGTATCCGTGACAGACGCGGTTGTACTATAGCCACAATTACAATCGATGGCACTGCGTGTAGACCCCATTGATGTCCAACCTTTCAGTGTCCGGGTCCTAGTTTGCGTCTGTCACAACGGTCATTACTCCATATGATGAGGCCCACACGAAATACAGGTAGTAAGTTTCTGTTTTTATGTGGGTTAGTACCGGTAGCAGAGAAGATTGTACCTCAGCTATAGGGACGACCGATAGCTCTCAGTGTAGAGCTCATCAATGCACAACTTTCTAGTATCCTATAACCTCTGTCCACTCCATAGAAGACTAACCCTTTTAGATCTAAAGTGGCAAATGAAGCCTCACATTTACAAGTAAAATCGAATGCGTCAAAACAGGCAGGCAGGTACTCTGATTCGGGGCAGGCTGGTAGCTATTCATTCGTATATCACTTGGGAATGGAGGAATCAGTACATGATTCGCGATTAGCAGGACGGTCTGCGGCTCTGCCATAGATGGTTCAACGCTCGGATAGTTTGGCGAACGTCGCGACTAAGTCAGTTTCAGGTCACCAACGCTCTCATAAGAGCCTCTCATATGGTACAGTAGCTAATACAGTACTAGTCCAGACGCCAGTGGGGAGGAAATGGCACTGGCGGTAAGTTCCGGTAGATAGCCGTAGGGTTTGTTCTAAGAGCCGATGCAACGCCGTTAGCGTGTTCCTAGAGTTAAACTAAGGCGACGGAAGTGGGAATGGAAGTCGGATTGTGGCCGGGAAGATTCTTCCCAAAACTTTCCCTTAAATCAGTTTAACTTCCAGAACCCTCCGCCTTCAGCCCGCTCCGCGAAATTTATCGTTTCTTAAATTCTGTTTGAGAAGCACCTTATTCGAATCAATTAGGGGGACTACTTGGGATATCAATGACGCCTCCAGTTAGAGCAAATGAATCTCAAGACGCATTTTGGAAACGGGCCGCTCCGGACCTTTGTCGAGAATTGATTGACCGAAATCCCAGGCCGGCCTTACTTGAATTCTCGTGCGAGCAGCTGGTGAGTATTCATAGCAACGCCTCTGACTACCTTCAGCGAATGACCGCCTCCAAGATGCTCTACGATGGCTCAGGGAAATGTGAGGTGTCACACAGTAAGCGATATAATACAACATTGAGATAGAACTAGTTCATCTTCCAAACAACAGAAGTGATGTGTCAGTGCCGTATGGTCTTCCGCTCTTAGTGCACAAGTCAGACCTGTATACAGTAGTATTGAGCGCAAGGGATAAATTTGTAGAGCTAACTGTATAGGCGCTGGAAGTGATTTCCCCTTCGCCTCGGCAGGGAAGCGGTATGTGCCGAACAGCAGCGCAGCAAGACCAACCGAGACTGAGGCATACAAAGAGTAGTAGGAAAAATCTTCCGCAATGCATGAAGTGGAACGCCTGAGGTCGACAGGACTCACAGGAGGATTGTGGGTTATCCAGCAATATATCAGATGAGAGACGACTCGCAAGCTCTCCACAAAAATGCGTGGACCCAGTTGGGTGATCATAGAAAGTGCCAACAAAACTACTTCAGACATGGGGGAGACTCGGTGCTCCAGTGCGCTGTCTCGTATACAAATGATTCAGACGAGGGCACATTGTGGTCCATGGCCCTAGTCTCCGATCCGAATCTCCTATCTCCTGTAGTGACGTTCGAGTGAGACGGGTTGTAAATGACAGTTCAATTGCATCTCATTCGGCGACTGCACGCCATTTGAGTCCTAGGCTACATCTGACATGTCACATGACTGTTGATCTAGCGTAGCCTGTCTGATAGATAATATGTAAGATCGATGAATATGGCCACCATTCACCAAGACATCAAGCCCAGACCATCGGCATCGGGACCGTATAGATGATGCAGAATATAAAATCGTCGAGATGAGCGCAAACGTTAAGGCCGCCTCCTCTAATAGTTCCGGCGAGATCGACGCAAAGGGTCGCCAGCGTGCGACTGATGCCGGAACTGCTCTGACAAGTGTTCATTAAAAGCTATCTGACAGTCTTCATGAGGACAAAGATAAGAAGATGCTGCTGGACGAAGTGATTTTTGGATCAGAGGGCGAGATAAGCGCATTGTGTGTCGGACCTCCCTGGTCTATATGTATTGCTACATGGTAGCCAGATTCGCGGTTGTTAAATGTCATGAATGACTTCAGTCAGCATGCAGCATCACCTGACATCTTGTCATCAGCTGACAGATGCATAGTCGGTCATGGCGGATGTCCGACAAGTCCGTAGTCGGCTGACATCAAAAGTGTCAGCCATCACTCGCCGATCGTTTTATCATTTGCAATCCGCGCGCCGCGCGTCGTACGAGTTTTGTTCCAAAGTGATCGAGGTCGCAGGCGACCCCGATCATCGTCTCTTCCCGCGCAGTATATATAGCGAGCTCTCAGACTCGATTCCCCCTCATCTTGTAATCCGTTTTGCTCTTCAGAGCAAGATCCTATGTCAAGACTATAGTCACGTATCTTCAACTATAGCTTAGTGGTTCGCACTCACTGCCTTGTCATCAGTCTTAGCCTTAGTCCTGTTCCCTCTTGAGGTCATTGTCGCACCCAAGTGTTGAGTCTTAGCTCAACAGCCTCCCGTTCGTGACATTAAATATCTTTGTCACTCCTTTTACCGTCATACTGGCCAGTTCGCAACCATAGATCCGCTTGCTGACCTCTTTCCGCCCCAACGTGAATCGGACCAAGACATTGTCGATGATTGCAGCAAATCGAGCTTCTCCCAAGTGACCCATGTAGGGAATAAAAGCTCGGTCAAAGCAATACACATCCGAGAGCTCTCAAATCGGCGGTTCCAGTTGGGAAATCATTCCGGGAAAGGACTGATTACTGATCCACTGCAACACTGGCAACAAGTGATGGTCATGCGTCGACTCGTCCCTTGCCAGACTTTGGGCGCTATTGACAAGAGTCAAGGACGCAGGCTGAGGCGAGCAGAGAGTATGATACTGCAGTGACACCCAGGAGTGCTCTCTGTCTGGTTCTGTTGAATGATATTCTGCCGTCTGTTGCAAATCAATAGGGTGTCCCCAGTCCACTCTTGGAGGTGCGGTCTTTTCCCTCTGCAGAGCGTCCTCGACTTGCACAAGGAATGGTGCTAATTCCCAAGCTCTTTCTTGTGCCCGGAAGAACAATTCATTTTCGTTGAGGTTGATGCCCTCGGAGACCCTTTTCCAAATATTGTCTAGCCCCTTGAACACTGGGTCGTCGCCAATGGCTGGGTTCACCGATATGCTCGAAAAGGAAAGCAGACTGGCAGCGAGGTCGAGTGAAGGGCGAGGAAACGACAGTGCGCTATTGTAAAACGGTCCGTCGCTCACGTCAAACAGCTTGTTGGATCGAAGAACCCAGCTGAAAACGCGGAGCATGTTGCCAACGATTTTGAAGGTTCTGACATCGTCGGGAGCCATGGTAAACTCGCTCGTTTTGTCTCTATCGATCCTTGCGACCGCCTTGAGGAGCACTCGATCTTTATCGGCGAGCCAGATGATTAAACCTCGTAAATCTCCCCTCACCAATCCACACTCGTCCAAATCGTAGATTTGAAAGCCGACATACGCAGTGAGAGACGTCGTGGTCTCAAACGGGAAGGAGATGTGGCGAGATCCCAACTTGATTGACTGCTGCGGTTCGAAAAGCGGGTTTGGATCCTTATTGTTGTGGTATTGAAACGCCGTTGCCTGCTGAATCGGGTTGAATAATCCGTGAACGTGTTCACAATCGAGTAGGACGAGCTGATACAACGAGTTCAAGTTGACCTTGACGAGCGCCGAACTGCTACAGTCTGTGGAGTTGAGGGCTAGGTCAGTGATTCTGTAGAGAACCATAACCTAGTTGTAGTAATGACCTATCAATACCATTGCTACCACGTCATTGTTCTCCTCATCTGTTCCTTGTGATGCCATCACGTCTTCCGCCATCACAAGCTTGGCCATCACCACACAGCAGAATTGCAGCTTTGCAGCTTTGCAGATTCGCCGCTGCGCAACTTTGCAGATTCGCCACTTCGCAGCTTTGCAGCTTTGCAGCGTTACTTGAAAGACCTCACGTACCCGGTCTCCCAAGAGGATCTGTCTAGCTTGGATAACTATATATAGCTGGCACTGTGCCCCATTTTGTAATAGCTCTTATGCTCTACGATTCACCCTTTGATTACCTCTTAATTACGAAGCTACCTTGAGTGCAAGACTTTCTCAAGGATTAGCTACCCTTGTCTTTCACCATAGGCAAATAGCAGTTCCGTCTTACGTAATAAGGATATTAATATCTTGTGCTAGGATCCCAATACAACAGCGGTACTGCGATACGTATATTACGTAACACTGATTACTGGCCCGCGACAGATTCGTTCGATTGTGTAGAGTAAAAGTGAAAATGAAACGCAACCGCAAACTCACATTTTGTCCAAATCTCTCGCACACGCCTCGGTGAAATGTCTACAAGTGGCATGACAGTCGAGAACCCCAAAGATCGTCCAGTAGGAGGAGGTAGAGCGGCGTAAGCCACTGTGCCTGGTACGGACACTGTTCGACTTGGTCTGAACGCCAGGATAGCATTGCATCCATTCTGAAACTCTTCCAAATTCATTGTCCTACACGGCTTCTTCAACGTAGGCGTTTGTAGGTTGCAGGTTCTGACAGCCGGGTTTAAAGGCAAGTTTTGCTTCAACACTGCAAAAGTTGTCGACGCGGACGGGAAAATGTCCCGATTGGCAAGTGACGACATGTGTAAAGAGCCCGGTAACGTTGTATTCGATCAGTATAAAATGTATTATTATACTAACTGAGAACAGTACAAGGTCTAAAGTGGGATCAGTCAGAAAGGATTATCCTTCACGATTATTGGTGTCTAATAAGGTAAACGGCTAACTTACTAGATAATATATAGAAAGCTGATATAAGCAAACCTAAAGGTATTATCTATAGTTGTAGTTAGCACAATCAAGAAGGCGCTTCTTGGAGAGTTAGAGGAAAAGCGCGTTTTCATAAATCATAGTGGCAAAACTTACTACAAATTGGCCGATCTTATATAGACGTTAGAAACGGGTGGCGAGGCCTACCCTGCGCAAGGGCTCCTAAGGAGACCTTGGCGTACAACCTACATTTGTCACTTTGTTCCGAAAATGGCACAAAGTGACAAAGTAACAAAGAATGACAAAATGACAAAGTGACATAGAAAACTATGTCACTTTGCTATTTTCAGTACAAAGTGACAAAAGCATAAAAAGACTTGCCAGGCTCGAACCCAATTCTATAACTAAACTAGACTTCCAAATAATACTACAACAAAGGTGGAACTATAGAAGAAGTGCACAAGTACAAAGTAATAAGCAAGAGGACGAAAAGGGTAAAGTGTGAAGTACTTACAACATGCCTCTGGCGATTGTCTTGCCATGGCCGCGAGGAGCGTCTATGGTATCGATCCCACAGGCAATTATGGCAAGCGTCTCCAGATACTGCCACTGTGCGTTCACTAGTCCCTTGGTCGTGGCGTCCACGCCGTACTCCTGTTGCTGAAAGTCTCCCAATCTGGGCTGGAAGAGTGTTTGGACGGCATCCGTTTCCTCTGTGCGGACTCCGTATGAAATGGTGATATTGTCGAGGGCGGTTGCGGCAAACAAGACGATCCAGTACTCTTGGATCACCCTCGTTCCAGCAGGCTGTAGGTTCAGCATGTACTTGTAATGCGGCCGGGCATTATTCTTGGGACGTTTCTGTCTCTCCGAGTTGTATGACAAGACTCTCTGCAGTATTCCCATGTGACCCGACGTATTGGCAGTGTGACTGGTGGACAACGAGGTGTGTTTCGCTGCACCTTTTCCGATGTAGATACGGTGTTCGAAACCCTCTGGAGTCTGTACCCATTGATACTGCGCGTAGATGCCGTGGCATTTTTCGAGACGTCCCATGCTTTCATCTGTAATGAGACAACACTTTTGGAATAGCTCCTTTGGTACCGGGCGGTCGGGAAGGGCTGTACGTATGGCCTCCAGCAGTTGAAGTGAGGGTTCCGCAAATTGAAAATGCATAATCATCCAAGCCGGATTCTGGGGGATCGTTTCTCTCCACTGTTTGCAGAAGGCGAGGAGAAACTCGTCGTTTCGAATGTCGCAACACAACTGCTCGACCCATTCGTGAAACCGATTGGCAATCTGTAAAGGCATGGCTCCTGTTGGCCATGGTTTTAATGTCCAGTCGGTGCGTTTGTCCAAATTCGAAACAAATCTAACCCTGTCCTTTGGCGGCATGATCTGTAAGGAAAGATCGTTTATTTACTGGTATTGCGCGAAGAATGGGTAGAACGTACGAGGAGTGTAGTGATGAAGAGAAACAGGCAGATGTAGCGTTGGTCGGCGAGCTTTCACGTTGTCAGACGATGGGATATCAAGACTATAACATAGTCTACATGATGGGCACAACAGAATGACCGCGATCGGAAAGGATGTTTCATCTCTCGTTTCAGCTTTTACGATTTTTCAAGCGTGAAAGAAACTCATGATGCTTGAGAAACACTCGTCGGCTACGCAGCAGGTATCTTCTGACAACGATAATGGTGGCAGCGATCAACTTGACTGTTCATCCTTTCCCACGTCGCACTCTCCCGTCTTTCGTCTTTCATCTTTTTGGCACCGTTATCGAACAGTTGTTGCAGGAATGTGATGTGAATGACCGGCATCGCAGAGAGAATCCCTTCTAGTGTCCAGGTTTTCGAGACTTTGAGAAAAAGCTGCGAAAGATAGACCTCGTATGAGGCGGGCCATCGCAGAGTTCTCCCAATGTAGAGTCTCTCGACAACATCCATATCCTTCATCTTCAGCTGCATTTCTGGCGATGTACAGAGACTGTAAGATTCTGTCAGCACTCGAAGGAACCCACCCAGTACTACTACTTACAGTCGCAACGCACTCAAGCTCAAATCCACCAACTTCTCCTTTTCATCAAATTCCAAGCTCCATCCATTCTCTTGCAAACCCCTGTCCAACTTCCAACTCAACAACCAGAGCACATGGCCATACACTGGCGCATCCCTGTGATCCGTGGGATCCGTCTCCTTTTGCACCTGAGAATCCGGCACAATATAGCCTGTCTTTTTTCCCGCGTCCTTTGGGCTGTCCTCTTCCGGCGTTTCGAATTCGGTCAACGCTACGTTTCCAAGCAACAGTGTTGTCTGCAAAGTGAGAGAATGCGTGATGCGTCCGAGTCGATACGCCTCTTCCGGGTCAAAATGAAAGGTCGGAGAAGCAATGGAGACTAGGAATGGATTTGGAAGCATCGTAGGTGACCTGCTGGTGGGTAGCTGGAAGAGGAGACCTGCGAGTGCGATGCTTTCGGTGGTCTGTAGTTTCGCCAACGCTTCCACCGCATGAAAGAATTGTCGGTCGAGTTGTTCGTCCGAGATAGGCATGCTGGTGTATGCACTTGGATTTAAACTTGGATTCTAGTTGTCGCGGGCAAGTGGTCTATACTACGTAAGTAGTTAGCACAGCCGTTGTAATGGGTACTTAGCACAAACGATGTACACTTGCTACTTAAGACGATACTGATATACCGTGGGTGGAAGACGAGTGTAGCTAATCCTGAGTAGTCTTGCGCTCAAGGTAGCTTCGGAATTAAAGGTAAATCCAAGGGTGAATCAATAACCATGTAGCTACTTCAGAATAGAAGTGAAAGGCATAGCTATATATACGTATTTGGGAGAGCTGCACGCCTAAGGCAAAATACCTTCTCTTAGGAAGGAGTTGTCCTTGACGCCATGGCAACGGAGTGTCCATGACTCCGTGGCAACAGCGTGCACATGGCTCGGTGGCAACAGAGTGTCCGTGTATCCGTAGTGATTGAGTGTCCTTGAGTCCGTATTGGCGGAGCCCTTGACTGACTGGTAGAGGAGTGGTTCCTGTCAAGTACCATGACTAATCTACTAAGGCGAGCGGAGAGCACAAGTGATAAGGAAACAGATGTCATCATCGATTATATGCTAACAATCGAACCACATCTCTGCAGGAGTAATGCAAACGGTTCCCCTGTCCGAGGATAACCAAATCGAAATCAAAAGTCGCCACTTGTGCGAGCAGAACCAGCGAATCCCAAACTAGCCAAAAATGATCGTAAACCGTTACTTCGACCGTATTCTTCATTTTATTGAACATATCTCCATGCGTATTATGCGTGCAATCCTTTATAGTGCTTGTAGAACCTGCAGTGTGTCGCATCAATGTCAGACAAAGAGGGTGTGGATTTACTCCATGCCGTTGATGTCCATGATTTACGCGGCAGGGTCATCTTTGCAAGCGTCTTCCAACATCTTCATCTCCATTTCAAAGTTAGCGGCCTGACGCTCTAGCAACACCAGCTCAGGATCTTTCTGCGCCTCCATCGTTTCGAGATGTTTTCCCGGCATCTTGTCCATCCAGATGGAATGCTAGCCAGCCAAGCTCCTGAATGGCCAGCTAACGAATGTCGGATAGCACGAGACATCCGCACTTACCTGCGCCTCCAACGCACACAATGCCGTTCGT
>JASBWT010000065.1:0-20618 GCA_030039255.1 Naganishia friedmannii | reverse complement strand
CGAACGCGGATCCATTGTCGCGTGCCCCTCTTCAAGCATGTAACGTTGCTAGTGCAATGTGTAACACCATTTCTGCCGCCTCAGTAGAGTCAGAATTCAAGGGCTTCGTATCGTCCGGCTATCTCACAGATCCACAATTCACCCACATCTTGCGTGACGCTGCCTCGACTGGACAACCATCGAGGAGCAATCGATTCAAGCTGCAGCCAGACGGCATAATCCTATACATACAACCAGGTGAAGAATATGCTCGCATTTGCATTCCCCACATCACCGAACCGTACAACTTGCGTGCGCAAATCCTGCACGACCACCATGATGCAGATCTCTGTGGACATCTCGGCACGACCAAAACTCTGAACGCCGTGGCTAGAAAATTTTATTGGCCCAACATGACTAAAGACGTGAAAGATTATGTCCGGTCTTGCAACAAATGTCAAATGAACAAGGCTAGCAACATATCTTACGGTCTCCATCAAGCTCTCCCTATCGCCCCGCACCGATGGCATACCGTCACTATCGATTTCGCGGGACCATTCGTTGCATCTGGAGAAGGCGCTTGGGACATGGTAATGGTTATCGTAGACAAACTTACAAAGCGAACCCATTTCATTCCCTCGAAACAAACCGACAAAGCGCCTGACTCAGCTAGACGCTTCTTCGACGGAGTCGTTCGACTTCACGGCATGCCTTCGATCATAGTCTCGGATAGAGATCCCAAGTTTACTTCTCTATTCTGGTCAACGTTGTTCGAACGTTTCGGTACACGGTTGGCAATGTCTTCAGCTAATCACCCTCAAAGCGACGGGCAGACAGAACGTATGGTCCGCACACTTAAAGAGATGCTCAGAAGCTGTATCAGTCATCAACAAAGCGACTGGACTGATAAGCTCGCAGCTCTTGAATTCGCTTACAATAATTCCATTCACCCCTCTACTAGCCTGACTCCTTTCGAGTTAGATTTGGGCCTGCACCCCAAGACTCCTTACTCACTTGTACTCGAGACTGCCAAAGACGTTGGCGCAGTTGATGACTTTGCGCAAACATTGGAGGCTCTTCAACACCAAGCCCTAGAAGCACTCCAAAAAGCTCGAGACCAGCAAACCCAGGCTGTGAACAAAAACAGACCGAAGCCTCGGGACTTTAAGGTTGGCGACATGGTTCTTCTGAGCCACAAACTTCTGCGAACTGCTGCATCCAGAGCCTCAGGTTCTAACAAACTGAGAGGCAAATACTCTGGACCCTTCCAAATCAGCAAGAAGATCTCTCCTACCGCCTATCAGTTGGACCTTCCAGCTAACATCCGCATTCACCCCACCATCAATATCGAATACTTGAAAGAGTATCATTCTGGCCCTGCGCGTCTTGGTCAACGAGATACACCAAGCAATCCCGATCCTGTCATGACCTCTGACGGTCTTGAAGAGTACGAGGTTGATCAGGTCCTCGCGCACAGGTACAACCCTAGAACAGGATACACTTATTTAGTCTCGTGGAAGGGTTATGCTCTACACGACGCTACCTGGGAACCGGAACGAAACCTCGAGAACGCTCATGAAGCGTTACAAGCCTACATGCTGTCTATCAGTCAAGCTAACTTACGACCGACGACCGCAAACCGATCGGCGAGGCGACGACACCGATGAGCATCTGCTCTGATGTGTTTGGGAAATGTATTATAGTCTGCCAACACTCGTTCCGTCCATCGTCTCATTCCGCCCAACACCATGTATCGTGCCACCTCAGTCGCATCTTTCCTTCTTGGACCCCTACGCTAGCTCAAGCGAAACCACACTCACTTTCGCGAAACCGCTCAATTGGCCCATCCGTATAGTACAGTTGTAAGACTTGTGTGCGGTAACGACGAAGTAACATTCGCTCGTGGGTCGTGGGTTCGAATCCCACCCCGGCGAGACAGTTTTGAAAGAGAAAACGTTGTGCTGTGCCCTTCAGTAGATAAGTAACTAAAAGACTGCTCCCTTCGGGTCCTTTTTTCAAAAACCCAAAAATGCATTTTTCAACCGCGTTTAATTCATCTCGGCGCCCGCCCACTTTTTTGCCTTTTTATCGCTCTCCGAACCCCTAGTGGGGAAACCCCCCCATTCCGCCCTTCTCAAACGGCCGCCGGTCGTCGAAACTGAAACTGCACGACGCGGTGGACACGCAGAGCCTCTTTACAACAAGACAATAGCTCTATTGTTCACAGTTGATCACCGCTCGGCAGTTTCCCGGCAGCGAACACGTCCGACGGCCACCCCTTCAGTAAACTCCGAGCACCACATGGTGCCAAAACAATACACTTTCCCCGTCTTGCCTGACCAGGACAATAGCTTTGTCAGTACGCTGCACGCACCGCCTCGGCTGCGCTCGTTGTCTAATAGACAATAGCATCTCCCATTCACAGCTCTTTCTTATTGTCCCAGTCGCGCGGGCGATATACATATATACCAGGGATGTCGAGGCTACCGGACGTGAGTTGAAGATGCCTTTTTCTTCATCCTCTCGACCTCAATACTGATCGTACAAGATCGGTATTCTAGTACCCATCACCCACGCCGAAACCTCAAGACCTCAACACCGTTTACACACGCCATGACTGCTCAAGACACCTCCCGAGACCCTCAAGACGTCTCGCCTCAACATCTGACTCAAGCTGATTCCCCCGGCCCAGCCGCTGCCGAGCCGTTCTCTCCTCAAGCCGAAGTCGTGTCGTACTCGCCTTCCCGTCCTGACATCGTCTATGACTGTGACTTTGATCAGTTCCTGGCATACGACTTCGTGAGTAGCTGTCGTCAATCGTTTCTGCTTCCTTCGCAGGACTGACGGTTTTGTATTCATCCACAGGCTGCCACCGACGAGCCCACTGCCTCCGCAACTGCGAACACCGTCGCTGCTACTCTTCAAGACCCTATCGCTGACTTCTTTGCGTCGAAGGACTTCCACGACTGGTGGACCTCCGAGCTGGCTTCGGGTGTACGTTTTTCCTGTTCTCTTTGACCGTTGCCGCACAACTGTCCTTTCTCATTCGTATTACCTTCAACGTAACACAGAACCTCGACTTCGCCAACTGCTCGGGAGCCGTGACCGCACCAATAAACTCGCTCGAAGCGCCTGCCCAACTCCAACCCGTACGCAGAGCGTGTTCTGTTTCTTCACTGTCGGAGACTCACGCGATCCGATTTCTGCAGACCTTCGCTCCGTTCTTGCACTACGAAAATGCTACTGCTGGATCTCTCCTTGCACCCGTCACGGACGTTGCAGCTGCCGAACTCGTGCGTTACTTCTCAGTCTCCCACTCTGCCATCTAAATGTTGATCTCGCTTCTACCCAGTCTACCTCCATCGCGGACCTTCTCGCTCTCTTGGCAGGACAGGGCTGTCAACCTCAAGCCAGTCCTTCCGTACGTTTCCTTACTTCACATACGTCTCCTCTGCCTGGTTGACTCACGTCGTGGTTTCACAGCCCAAGGCTTGTCGAATGGAGGACATCAAAGCTCGTAACACGCACTCGCCCGACGGCTTTGACGGCCAGGGAGCACGCCTCCCGGCTATGCCCTACCCGTACACCAACAACCGCCTCGACAACGACATCAGCACCATCGCCGCGCTGGATGATGGTTATAGTAGCGACGAAGCCCCCTTGGCTGTCGTAGCCGAATCCACCGTTGCTGAAGGCGACGACACGGTCGACCTCACCGATATTATTCGATACTACTGGAAGGGCGGCGAATTCCGTTATTACATACGAACGTCTGACGGCAACATCCTGATCAGCGCCGAAGACATGGACGAACGCTTCTACGGCGCCAGAGTCGCTCTCTGGACTTTCTGGCGTTTGAGGAAACGAGGGCGAGTAAACCAAGCCCGCATCCGCGCTCACCTGCGATACCGAGGTGTAGGAGGAGTGTTCGGACGAATGTTCTGGCATCTCCTTACTAAGAAGGAACAAGACACGCTTCACCATGCCGACAAGAAGGGAATCCTTCACAAGGTAAAGCTTTGAACAGCGTTATGATACATCTCAACATAGAGACGACGAGGGCGTCGTCTTCCTCGTGGGAGAGGGAAGTTGTAGAGAGCCGTATAGTACTTTAGTCCTGAGCCGCATATACCATATATACAGCTCAGTCAAGTCCTACCCGCTTCTACTAACGGAAGAAGAAGAACTAGTTCAACAGCTCTAAGCTGAGCCAGGTCGACATTACGTCATCATCTTTGTAAATAATTCTAAGTCCCGCGCGAGCAGAACTTAGAATAATTCAGGACGCGCGTACATGCTTACGTCATATTGCGCATCCCTGGGGAAACGGTTGCACCAGGTGCACTCGCGATCCCTTGGGATACGGAATGCACCTACTGCACTACGTATCCTTGCCAGCACGAGCGCACCTGACATATAGCTATTCCTTGGGACAGCTATGGAACCTAGTGCACTCACGATCCCTTGGGATACTCGTTGCACCTAGTGCACACAGCATCTACAAGGATCTCATAGCACAGCTGCCCGCCTTAGGAATACTATATATAGCTGCTCCGTGACTCCTTTTGTAATCGCCTCTTATGATTTTTATCTCACCCTTTGATTTACCTTTAAATCCCAAGCTACCTTGAGTGCAAGACTTCTCAAGGATTAGCTACCCTTGTCTTTCACCCACGGTATTCAAGTATCGACTTAAGTAATAAGAGTACATCGTTTGTGCTAAGTTCCCACTACAACGGCGGTGCTAACCACTAACGTAGATTAGACCACTTGCCCGCGACACCACTTGTCAAGAGCACCTCGACAGGTGCTGGTTCTCATCCCAATCGCCTCGGATCCGCTGTCTTTACGATCGAAACTTCCAACTTGGCCTGATTTGGAAGTTATATCCATACTCCTCTTCACTATTTCCTCGACTTCTGTGATTACTGCAAAGTTTACAACTGCATATCTGCATCGTTATGTATCCCTCGGGCAGCCTTCCCCTTCTTGCGGTGTGTACCCTATACATTCACTGTGACTGAACAACAGCTGACCCTCTCATGAGCTCATAGAACGTGTCGCGAGGATCCAGAGCTTCTTCGAGACAGTCTGGACTCGCAGCGCCTCGATGTACCTCGCCCCGAATGCCCATGTCACCTATCCCCTCCACCCATACTCCTTCCACCACTCGCCTCTTCAATCGGTTTCCTGCTGTCAATATGTCCTATGCTACACCTCCAGGGTACCCGTTCTACGCTGCTGTTCCTCCCTTGTATACTGAATTCGGAGATGCAGCCTCATCTATGCCTCAGCCTCAAGAATTTTCCCGCACCCCCTGCAGCGCCCCCGATGCCTCGGCTGGCGGCTCTACAGCCCCGCCTACCGATAATGCGGGAGGCAACACCGATTCCGACGACGAGCATTCGGATGCTAGCGTGGACCGTCGTGTTCTTGCCAGGCTCAGAGTCAGGCGAAAGAACAAGAGCAACAACGTCGAAGCTTCCGCAGCTGCAGGACCCGGCAAAGGAAACAGGAACAACGCAGGCGGTAAGAAGAAGCCGGATGGCACGGCGAAGAAGGCAAAAGCAATCTGGATCGATGCAGAAGATGCCATTATGACCGAAGTGCTGAAGGAAAAGGTCGAGACGATGGTCGCAGGTGATAACGGCTTCACTCCTACCATCTACCTGGAGATCGCCAATCGATGTAACGAAGAAGTGGAGGATCAAAAGGGACCATCTAAGACTGCTGACATCGTGTCAACACATTACCATTATGTGGGTACTTGATTTTTCTTCCGTCGGCTTGCTTTGTCCACTCGAAAACTTAGTACGCTTGTATGACTTCGATGTAGCTAAAGAACAACTATTATACCCCAATCGCTGAGCTCTTCAACAGTTCTGGGGCGGGTTGAAACAATACGTTGCAATGCGTGGAGATGCCTGATGGTGTTTGGAAAACGATGGCTGCCTCTGTGTGTAACGTTTCCGGTTTGTCATGCCCGTTTGGATGGCTAAGAACGTTTATCTCGCACCTAGGGACCGACTGGCGCAAAGCGTGCTAAGTTTCGTGGTCGAACTTGGAAATACTTTCGAGATTGGGAGACCATCTGCGAGGGTAGGACGTCGCGCTCCCCGGTCAAAGAGCACCTGCTAAGCGGAAGGCCCGCAGTGTAGATGGTAGTGATGAGGAGGAGAACGAGGAGGAAGACGGAAGGGAACAGGATGATGGCGCAGACAGAGGCCAGGCCTCTACACGGATGTCAGTGTGAGTGATGGAATTGTGTTTTACTAATCGCATATTGTTCTCTCAACTCCAATTCGTATGATAGATCGAACACGGATCGCTCCAGCCGCCGCTCCAGGGCATCCACTCGATCGGGAAGAGCAGGTGCCAGCGCGAAAGGTTCCCGGGAGGAGGTTGGGGAACGGTTGATCGAGAGAATGAGTGCTGACCTCGAACTAAAAACGAGAGCGGAGGATCGAGCGTTCGACCAGAGTTTGGAAGGACAGGCTAGTAGAATGTTTGAGAAGCTTGAAAGATTGAGGGAAACAATGCAGGACGAGGATGGCGTCGAGGTGTTGACGGAACATGACCAGGAGCTCCTCGAAGGGTACTTACCTACCAACCCAAGTATGATGGCTTTCTTTCTAGCTTGTCCCGATAGTCGCGCCCCGTCTCTGGTTAAACGGCTTCTACGAAACGCTAGGGGACAAGGTGGTGAAGGTGAAAGCATTACCTAATGTATTGTAGACGCTAGCAAGATATTGTGTTACAGAATTCATGAATAGTATACTTGGCAGTTCACAGCTTTTACTGCGCACGACCTCGGTTATAGTCGATGTATTGTTGCCACATTGCCGTGCTGCTCCGTTCTCGTCGTGCTTCACCACCCCAGTGCAAAGGAGTCCCGTGCATTGACTTTACCAACGCGATTTCCGCCAGCGGTCACCCCGCTTGCATCATCCTCGCTCTCCATCTCCTCATCTGAGCCTTGACCAGCGGCAGCCTCTTCCTCGATAGTCGCTAATTGTCCTGTCACTGTCGGATTCTGATCGCCGGCAAGAGTCTCCCCTTTGGCCTTCATGAAATTGTATAAGGCGCAACATGCATATACGACTTTGACTTGCTTCGCGATATCCAGCGCACAACCGGTCGTCAGTACCTGAAGATATACTCAAGTTCAGATCAACTCCGTCCCGACGGTCAAGTGGTACTGTGGTACCCACTCTGTACTTCCGCTTGAGGATGCCGAAAGCCCTCTCTATAGCATTCCTGGTTGAGGAGTGACGGAGGTTGAATAGCTCCTTTTTGTTTGTAGGTCTGCGTCATTCGACAAGACATAAGTGTAAGGAATCGGAATGAGCGGCTTCGTACTTACCTCTCATGACCCCACTCTTTCGGATGATAGCGTGTTGCCCTATACGGTACAATGAGCTTCTTCATGTCTGTGTAGCCGGCATCGGCGAGGTAATAGTATCCATCCGGAATGATCATTCCTCCTGTCTCTAAAGCATTCTGGTAGATTTGTGTGTCATGTGCTGAGCCTTCCCAACCGGCATAAACATAACAGAAGTACTCTTCCAGAGTAACAGCAGCCAACACGTTGAGTGAGAGATAGCCTTTGCGGTTGCGGAACGCCTTGGCGTTTTGTGCCGGCGGGATGCAAGGAATGTGGGTACCATCGATGGCCCCAAGGCAATGTGACGTTAAAGGAGCATATTTTGCATCTGTGTATCGGCCATGGTTGCGAGGTATAGTAGATGGAGTCGGTTGTCGTACCCATACGTTATAGAATTCTGGACTGTTGAGGGCATCAAGGCATTCTTCCACAATCCTGAGAAGATCGTAGAATGCAAGTAAGCTAACAAGTTTGGTAAATGGTAATTGACGTGATACATTCAAGGATATTGACGATAAAGAGACCTGAAACGTATCACGCAAGGTTCGGAACGACACCGCTTTGCGCATCATGTAAAGAGTTATAGCCAGCCTGAGTCATAGCGGTATACGCAGAGTGTCCGTCACCAACTCCGACGAGTCCAGCTGGTTGCACAGTTGTACGAAGTTGACCGCAGACATTCCAAGACAATCAAAACAGAGCATAGCATTGCCAGGCTTTAACCAACGCGCGACCTTAATGATGCCCTCTCCAGGATTGTCCAAAATCGGTTGAGGTGTCCGTGATCCGTACGCCATGTCCATCCATAGTAACACCTGTTGATAGTTCGTCGTAGATTGATCCGGATTCAACAGCATGTTGGAGCGTAGAAGGAAAAGAATCGGGAGAGGATGCCTGGTGGATTCCATGGTGTTGAAGCGGGACGAACAAGAGCCAGTTACGCTCACTGAACTGACGAATGCAGCTATGGATTGCATATGTGTCTATCTTCAATACGTATTACGTGCAATATCAACTTGTAACTCAACTTTGCGAAGTTGGTGAGACATTTCTACTATCATTAGGTAATACAAAAGTCATCCCAAAACCATCCCAAGCATCATCAAACTGCACAGACCTCGAACGCTTCGTTTGGTTGAAGAAATGGGCCGCGCCGAAAGCTGATCGGCCCGCCAGGAGAAGATTTGGTGGGATAATTGTCCAGCCGACCCAACTTTGACCGATTGGGTGCTATCGAACGCGGCCTTAATACGGTAAATGGCATTAAGCCTTTGCGCCACCAGTGATCCACAGGAGGTCTGAACAGATTATATCCTATGCTGCTGCTTCCTATGCCTACAGCCTACTACGTTCTCCGTTCGACAATTCCTAGCTTAGGTCCTTACCCATACCGCATACAGCTCGAATTCCTTTGCACAAACGAAAGACCATATCCAGATTATCCAGTCGCTCCAATGCCTGGAACGACTGACGGCGGCACCTTACGTGCGTCAATGACGGTAGTGACTGCACAGCAGGCTATAATAGATGGAATCCGGTGCAGTCATGGAGTGAGCAAGCCTGCCAATACAACGAAAGCATATAAGGCTCCTCAAATCGAGTGGCATCAGTGGTGTGTGGCTAGAGCCGTAAGTCACCGAGGACGAGCGCTTGAGGATTGCCCGGTGCACGAGCGAAGCGTAGAGGAGCCTAAGGGGTATGCACTTAGCTTTGACTGGCGCTGTTTATCTGATACCGCCATTCCAGAGGAATATCCTGCTGAAGATGCGAATCTGATGATTAAATCCGTGACCTCTCAAGTGGCTAGAAATTGGGTCTTTTCTTGCAAACGCGATTCATAGAGCGGCAGCACAAGCGGCGTGGACGAGTAGACGTCAAGAAAGCATCGGCTAAACGAGTGGAGGAGGGAGAGCACAACAGCAATGAAGACGGTGGGGAGGATGGCGGAGAAGGTACGGGAACGGCGGGAAACACTGACGAAGAACCGAAAGCTCGCTAAACGTCGGCCCCTCACCATCAAGAATTATGTTAATGCGATAGTGACCTTTGGAGCAAGCAACAGGAAGTATCCGGAGGTCATATCGCTCAACCTCGAGCTCATCCGGTTGTGAAAGAAGTCCTGCAAACCCAGTCGAGAAAGGAGGCTGATCGAAAGAAAAGCCATCACAATAACCGCCGTGATGGTGAGTCTCCGTCTCCCTTTGAATCTGCGCAGTTAAAAGACATACTAGGGTCGCTTGGCAGAGGATTGAGCTCTTTCACTGACGAACGAACGTGAGCTATAGCAACCTTCCTTGACGGGTACCACGAGTTCAGCTCCCCTGATTATTCAATGCTTGACGGAGTCGCAATACTCCGGAGGGACTGCGCGATAGGGCAATGGCAGCCGCGTGTCATTATGGACTCCTTCGCGGTCAAAATTGCCGAGGAATGCAGCTTACCAATGTACAGTACATCTCGCTGTAGAAACGGGAGGGACCGACTCCACCCGATGTCATGGTTTGTGCTTTTGTTCAATGGTAGTGTTAATCAAGACGACAAGACCCAGTATATGGCGAGCATGAGGAACAAGAGGTAGGATTTATGTCCTCTTGGAGCGTTTGGCTTTTGGCTATTCAACCGGTGAGTATATATTCCGAACTTTAAGAGCAGACCCTTGAAGAACGATGCCCAGTGTTTCCGGTGGCAACAAGTCTGCGCCGACTATGCCGAGATGAGGGCCTACCTAAGTAATGTTGATATGTCTATAGGTTCGAATTAAGCGGTGAAACCTTCGGAGAGAAGCACCTTCTGTTTCCAGATTTCTCGGACACGGCTTCTTGGTTCGATCTCTACGTATTCCCAGACAAGACGCAAACCACTCCAATCCAGCCTGCTGCCCATGCTGCCTCAGTCGCCAGAATCCTCGCCGCCGCTGGAATCGTCACCAAGAAGGTCACGCACGCATTCAGAGGATGTGCTTCTCGTATAGCGGATCTAGGTGGAGCGTCGGAGAGCGATATAGGGCGGGCGGGGAGGTGGGATCAGTCCTGCATGACGCGGTACTACTTGACCACTATGCCTCGAGGTACGATGCGAGTCCTAGCTGGATCTACAGAGGAGCCAGGAACGTTCCGGTTGGCTCGAGACGTGGATCCTCCAAAGGAGCTGGATCGTTTGGTGTTTCCTGATGTGGATCTGTGGTACGCAATTTGAGTGCAGGGACTGATCGTAGATGGACGTTGACGATCTGGTGTACTAAATCTAGGCTTGAGAAACTCTCAAAGGACATGAAACAAACATCGGCATACGGATTTCTTACGCTACGCAAACGACTCCGACGAATCCTGCTTCACGACTCCGCTCTGATGCAGCTACAATGCCCGGAGGATCACTTTCTTTTCAAATACAAATTGTTCGATAGCGACTTGCACAAAGCCTTTGCAGCCCAGGTCCTGAAGGCGAACGCCTCAACCGAAACTCCGATGGACCTTCAGCTGCAGCAAATTATGCCAAGGATGGTGGAGCATGTCGACGTGACGAGATACTCCATGCTGGGTGGTTTACGAGAATTACAATCTTCATTTGGGCACGACATTCAGATGCTGGCGAAGGGTCTCGAGGTTTTCGGTGGACAGCTCGAGGAGGATAGATATCGAGACAGGGAGGTGCTAGGAAAAGCTATGGGAAGCATAGCAGCGGGAGTCAGCTTGATGTCAACTGCTGTGCTCGAAACGAGGATGGTTTCCCCTGGAGACGGAACGGGCCTTGGCGTAAGCTCTTCTCCTAGAGCTCAGACTCACGAGAAGGAAGGCGCGACTTCGAGATCTCCCTATCAAGATCAGCATATGTCAACTCCGAACCATGCTCAGCGCCTGTCCCCCACCACCTCTACTCTTCCTCACTCGGTACCCTCGACCTCACCCTCGGCACGAATCCTTGCAGCTTTGAAGACTGTTGGTGACCAAGGCGCCGCAATGTTCAATATAAGTACCTCCGGTCGCAACACACAGAGGGAAAAGGGCGGCAATGTAGTCGGCGGCGGCGCTGTTGGCTCGGGAAGAATTCATGTGGGAGGAGGATCATCAAAACGTGGCTGCGTTGTGGAAGGAATACGATGAAGGGGTGTTTGGGAGCCTGCCTGTCAGAGAAATGGTAGTAAAGGGACTGAAGAAATCGGGAAGTCAGCGCAAGAGATGGGAGAGGCGAAGTATTGTGGTACAGGAGGTTGAAAGGCTGATAACAGCTCAAATCACCTCGGCCTGCACCGTGGTGTTGGCTTTGGATCAATTCGTGCGAGGGGAGAAGATGTCGATGGCAAAGCAGCAAGACAGAATTGCCAAAGCCAGACTGTCGCTAGAGGAGTTGCCCCTCTGGAGCTAGATCAGCTCATGAAATCGTACAAAGTTTTAGTTTTATTTGACATCACAAACGGTATTTTATTTGACATCACAAACGGTATTCTCATCCTTGTTGTCCGACATTTATAGGTATCGACAGGATGGGGGAATGTGGTGGATGTTCTGAATTGTACTTAGCGTTATGTACCATGTATCAGTCCATATATCATACCCCTTGCCGTCTACACTTCCTTCTGGGACGTTCGAGGCGTTGTGATTGAGATTGTAGGTGTGTTGACATGAGGACTGCCAGAGATGCGAGGTGCGGAAGAGGGAGCAAATGTACATGCTAGTGCCTATTGATACAACGAAGTTCTATACTGCATTTCGTAAAGATGGTCAACGGATGTCAACGAATCACTTCTGAGAGCGCAATGGTGTAGAAGCAAGACTTCCTAGCTATAATACGACTGCGGTATATCTTCTGGGGTGGAGTCGTGAGAGTATCGAATGAGCAAGATAAGACCAGCACGCCAATACCAAATCATGAATTTTACTTATTGGCAAAACGACTGACACGGTGGACGACAGGCCGAAGTTTGTATTATACGATTCCTAGCATGGACATTTATTCAGTACAAGTCTAGTGAGGCAGAACATTAGCAAAGTTGGAGGCAGGGGAGTACGAACGCGCTTACTGACTAACTATAGGGAGGGTCAGGAGCTGGCTTACGACTGACAATCTGCACGAAATGGTGATAGCATAACTATAATGTCAAAGAGAAAGGTAGCGAAGGGACAATATGGAAGCGGCATAAGAGGGATTGCGACGATCTGAGGATTTAGAAGTCAGTACAACTGCTAGTAGGAAAGCGGCAAAGAAGATATGCTGCATACTTACTCGGATTGAATCATGTTTGACCATGTTTGTAACCCTCGTGTGACGCTAGAGACAGCGTGAAAGAGAAAATGTGGCTTGAAGGCTATAGATGGATTGGAGACACAGAATGGGGTCTAGGAGGCGGAGAAGCACATAGTATATGACGGGATAACCATTGGTTTTTACAATATCTAGAAGCAAGAGCAATCAATCAGTACGAATGACGACGATGCAAGGTGGTTTTGATCAAGTTCGCTCTCTATTTAATTTCCCTCGAGTTCCATTTCCTCATCCTATACCGCTGAATCAAGGTGAAAAGCTAGCTTGCAACGAGACTTGGTTTCGAAATGATGAAGAGGGTACTCCACATTAGCTACTGAAGCAAATGGAAAGTAGATTGAATAAAGAGCCGAACTACTCACTATATCAACACCACAGGAACACAGACTCCTGATTCCTATTCCAACACGTCTGCTGCCCGCTCTTCCGCTCTGAAACGCGTCCTGATTAGAAGCGATGGGCCAAGGCAGTTCCGTTTTGTACGATGGTGGATTGTACGATGATGATCTGCATGAGGTTGGTTGATCGCCTACTAAATGATACACTTTGGCTTAGACACTGCGTGGCCGATCGTCCGTCGAAGAGATATATGATATGTCTGATAGAGAATGCATACAAAAAACGATACAGTCTCAGTTATCTTCAGACAAAAAAGGTAGCTGCAATTGTTTATTCCCGAACAACGTTGATCGCTTGGTATTGATCAATCGATGGTAATCAACCAAAGGAGGAGCAACTGATGGTGCCACGTCGCTTAGAGCTGGGTCTACCTCGGAATCCATGAACGATCCGCTAGCTCAGTCGTTTAAAACGCTATGGATGGACGGGGGATACCGGGAGCCTTGCGGAACTGCTCGGTCTTATCAAGACAGCTCTGAGTAGTAAGAAGATTGTATAAGAATGGACCTGGCATCGTGTAGGAAAGCGTTTCAAATGCAACTATCACTCTTCTAGCGCTAGTGTGTTGTCTCGAAGGCGAATGCGGTTAGATTTACGGTGTGCGTATCGAATCCGGCTCCACGAGATGTTTCTACTGGTACTCGATTGTATAGGTAGTAAACGGGTTACAACTAATAATCTTTCTAACAGCCACTAGGTGTTACTATAAGTCCATCCTCAGCTCCGTACGTCGGTCCGAGCGCTATCGATCTCCTTGCAAACGCAACATCCAAAACCGCATTCAATCCCCCTACGCCAGCGCTCACATACATGCATGACCTGGCTGGCCGCCTATATGTGCCCGAGAGACTATACATCTCCAATCTCAACTTCACGAGACTCTATCGTCTGCTGTCTCCGTGATTGTTGCTTTCGCCTCACATCCTGAGTTTTGGATCGTCCTTTGTGATCCAGTACTAGCAGAGTCCTCCTGGTCTAAGGGGACAGGATCATGAGGCTTAGAATCCCGACGTGCGCCAGTGCCCTGATTAGCCGTGTAGCCATGTTGGCAAACAACTGGAAGAGTAGACTCACGACGTGCGGACTGCCATCCGTTTCTTTAAGCCATTCAGTAGTTTCTTTCGTCATCTTCGAGTCAAGTTCATAGAAGCTTTCTAGAGAAGAGATGAAGCTAGGAGCCGACTCCTTCGGAACATCCCTGTCAAATGACAGGGTTTCATCCCTCGATGGATTGTTCGTATGAAAGTGTCACTCGTAATCCCTCCTTTTCCGGATCGTCAGCAAAGAGTCCTCGCGCGTGACTCTGAATTTGCCATCCGCAGAGCGTATGCTTTGGGGCTTCGCCTGCGTGCTCCATAAGGAAATCCGAGAATTGATTGACATTCGAGCCCAACTCTGTGCACAATCCCGTCTCCGACACGCTTTTCTCCGAATCAGCTTCTAGCAAGTGGATTAAGCCTTTCAGCCCCGCAAGTGCGGCTTGGATCGCCCAACAGGATCTAAACCTAGCATGTTCACCCATGGGCAGCGTTCGTTGCTCTACCGCCGCAGACGCTAGATTAGCGGACAATCCATGTAGCTTTTCCGCATAGTTTTTACACAGCGTGGAGTAAGCGGGCATAGCCCTAGCAAGCCTAGTGACTATCGCTTCCAGATCACGGACTGCGATCGTGAGCATTTCTATGCGGCAGGAAGAAATCTGATCATACGGAACTTGCAAGCTTTTGCGGTCCTTATTCGTAAGTTCTCGCTCGACAGCGCGATCCAGAGTGATGCCACTGATGCTAGATGTTGTGAAGCTGGACATGCCGTGGGATTCAAATGGCGACAAAGACGGTAAAGCAGATTGGCGTGGCGATTCAGGGCTTTGGAGAGGGGAGTGTAGTTGTAGCCTACCAAGCATTCAGGTTCTTCACGTTATCTATATAGTTGCTTTGGGGAGTACCCAAAGCACTTCGGTAGACGTTCCCTCCTTTCTTCCTAGCATGTCCGATGCTTCCTTTTGAGAACTATCTCAGAAAGGTCCTTTATCGCTAATAGGGCATCCCAACCGTATTCACTCCCGGCCAGCCGCAGCTTAGAATCAGGGCTTAGGGTTAGGGGTCAGGGGCAGGGGATGCCATAGGTCTCAACACTAAGTATACAACAGGGTAAAAGCACTGATAATCGGGAAACTATAGGGTTAGGGGTTAGGGGTTAGGGGTTAGGGGTTAGGGGTTAGGGGTTAGGGGTTAGGGGTTAGGGGTTAGGGTTAGGGGTTAGGGGTTAGGGGTTAGGGGTTAGGGGTTAGGGGTTAGGGGTTAGGGGTTAGGGGTTAGGGGTAGGGAATGCCATAGGTCTCAACACTAAGTATACAACAGGGTAAAAGCACTGATAATCGGGAAACTATAGTCTAAAGGAGAAACTGAGAAAGACGAGACTCTATATTAAGATCTTGACTAATAGCTGGCGAGTGTGGCGAGTATTGCTGGGGTATGTCCAGAGTTGAAGCCTGTCGGCACTTAGAGAACAAAGCTCTTTGCTTTGGCTCTTAGCAGAATCAGAGATAGTTGTTGGCAGAGCGTAGAGAATGCTGAGGGTGTAACCGACTGCTGCCACGCCTTGAGGCACTTTGCTGTGTCGTCATCCATCATTCCTCCCACGGTAAAGACCAGAGGAGTAAACGGGATGTTGTTGGCCGGGAGTCTCCTTCGTTTTCCAGCAGCTTGACCGTCCAAGAACTTCTTGATGTAGGCGTGACCACGCTCCGCAGATTTGATGGGTTGGATTTGGGGCGGAATGTGGGTCTCGACAGAGTCTCGGCAGGCAAGCGATACGACGGTGACATCGTATTCGTGGTTGGAAAGACCGGATGCCTCTGAACCAGTCACTCGAAGATCGTTTCGACGGTTGGTGTCGGCGATATAAGGTTCGACCGCGACTCGGACTCCTTCGGCTGATTCAAGTGCGCGTTTGATGGCGTACTTGACTTGCTCGTGTCGAGCAACGAACCAAGGTGTACCCTTTTTGCAGACTTCAGGGTGTCCGGCGGTATTCACTACCCCGCAAAGGGAGCAAACGGCTGAACCGGGGTTCAAAGTTCGATGGTGGAGGGCGGCCGAAACTTCAAAGTCCGTGAGGCGTAACGCTTGGTGAAACGGAATTACCGAAAGCCACTTTCTGCCCAAACCCGACGCCGATTCTAGAACGGTTTTGATTTGGTGGTCGTCGAGTGTGTGGAAAAGGCTTTCCTGTTGCGCTTCAAACGCTTTGCCGCATCGAACTCGCTGAGGCGAGATTGAATCCGGGTCTTCGGGGTCGGTAAGGGTCGGCGGTAATGGCACGGGTCCAAGGAGCGGTTCTAACAGCTTGTCCGAGGTCTCCGAAGCCGCAGCGTGGGCCAGAGGTGCACATGTCTTGTATGACAAAAGCCCTAGGCCTCCCATTTTGACCGGAAGTGACATAAGGGTCTCGTCTTGGCGCAAGGATTCTGCCGGATCGGAGGAGCTTCGAAGTCGAAGAGCGGCTCTCCATATGATAGAGTCCAGCCTGTCCCATTCCGATTCGATATCATCGGTCACGAGACAACGTTGAAGGTGCCGGAGATCCTGCTGCATGCACTGTCGGAGTAGCAGTAGCGCGTGTTGATGAGGAACGTCGACTAGCTTGTCGATCTTTGTCTCGAGCTCGTGGACTTTTGTTTTTAAGAACAATCGTCTTGCCCAAGCAGGTCCAACGCAGGAACCCAATATCTTCAGACCGTTGGTATTCACATCAGTGATTGACGTTATGAACGACTTTTCCCGGTTGAGCTTCAGGGACGATCCAGCCACGGAGAAGAAGTCCTCCACTTCGGCCAAGGTCTCGTCCGTTTTGCTAAGGATATACACATCGTCTAGATAGGCTAGAACGATGCATTCCGGGCCGAGCTGCCGTGAGAGTTTCTCCAGGATTGGCCGAATGCCCATAGAGAAGAGTAAGGGTCCAAGCGGGTCGCCTTGACGGACTCCTTGAGCAGACGGGATCTGGGTGATGTCACCTGCGCCACCGCCGATTACCAAACGAGACGGTTTATCGTAAGCCCATTTGGCAAGTCGGTAGAGGCCGGGAGCGTGTTGCTTAACCGCTTTTTCCATGTCCCGTCGGTCCAGTGTATTGAAGGCGTTCGAAATATCCAGCGAAGTAACGTGAGTGTAATCCTCGTCTGCTGAGCCATCGATAGCACGTTGAACCGCTCGGATAAGAGGCTCAACGCCACCTTTTGTTCCGACACCGAATTGACCGGTCGAGAGGAAATCCGGCTTGAAGGTATGTCGCAGGACGGCCTTGGTGCACAGTCGGTAAATGAGTTCTCCGACGGCGATAGGTCGAACTCCTCCGTCCGGCTTTTCCAGGGCAACGAGCCGGGAAGAGCACAAAAGCTCTTTTCCGGGGGCGGTACCGGCCAAAACCATGCTCACCAGGACGGTAAGCATTTTCTTGAACGAGTCCGACCGAACAGCCAACTTGAGTAAAGGCACCGTCCATCCCGAAACACCAGGAGCGGTATCCGGCTTGAAGGAGTAGAGAGCCTCGATAATGGCCTCAGTCGAAGGTGGTGTATGTTGAGCCGGACCGGGGAGCGCACCGAAAGGATTTCTGGGTCCTTCCGGATGTTTCGCCTTGAGAATTTCGATAGTTTCAGCTGTTCGACTGGGTGCCGAACTGAACCCACCGAGAGTCCTAGCAGCGTGACCTAGTCGACCGACTTCGACTTGCTTGATAGCTGAAGGCGAGGATCGGTCGGCTTGAGTGTTCTCGGGCCGCATCGTTGGGAGTGATACTTCCGGATAAAGAACTAGGCGGTCCCTGGCAGTAGTTGCCTGACCAGGAGCGAGACCTATCTTCGGTAGACATAGAATGTCCAGCACGTCTCTGTCGCTGGGCGGTCCAGCCAAGAAGTTGTTCGCTACCCTTTCAGCAGCATCCGAGAATGATTTTGCCACTGAAGGGGGTAGCTGCTTGTACGTCGTTGGGAGTGACGCCAAACAATCCAAGGCCGCTTCGTCGTTTTCGAATTGGAACGAAGACGACCCAGGATGACGGACCGAAGCAGCAAGTCGGGCTCGGTTGTTGACCAAAGGTACTGGTGCTCGAGCGGGAAGAGGCACCGGTGGAATTCGAGATCGTGAAGGTTCGATTGCGGGAGGAGTCGGTAGTCGCTCCCTTCGCCGAGACGCCGAAACCGGAATTCGAGAAGGGCGTAAAGCCCCGGGACGTTCGATTCTTTCTATGGAATCGATGGATTCCACCGATTCCTGTCTTTGATCCCTCTCGCCAAAGTAAGGATCTTGTTGATGTTGTTGGACTTCCGAGCCAAAGCTCTGCTCTTGCGACTCGTCAGACTCGGATTCGGATTCGCTGGCAACTGGGTCGATTTCGGCAGCGTAAGGGCACGTCTTCGACCGCTGCTTGTGTTTCCGGATCCCGTCAAGTCCCAAAGCGGCACTGCCACACAAACAGACCTTGATTTGCGTACCGGCAAAGTCTGCTTGAGTGAAGACGTGGTTCTTGTGGCGCTGTCGAACGTGTTCAAGAAGATCGTTGCACGGTCTGGCACACGCAGGGCAAGTCCCAGGATCGGACCGCTTGCCACGTTGTTGCGTCATGGCGGATGCATTCGTGCAGTCGGCTTTATGACTGAACAACAATAGCACAACCACAACAACAGACACGAACAGTGGCGTCGAAGTGGCGGCTTTATGACTGAACAACAATAACACAACCACAACAACAGACACGAACAGTGGCGATTAGTACATGAATTGAGAGGAACGACGTCGAGGCAACTTACGTTTAACAACAGCAAAAGAAACCCAAGAACAAAGTTTCCGGAGTCAAGTAAACCAGGAATAGTCTGAGAAAAAGATCAAGAACAAAGAAAAAATCAGAGACCATTTTCTTCTGGCCCGGCCAGGAAAAACGTACCCGTGGCAAACGACAAGAAAAACGTATCAACCAAATCGACCAAGTGCAAACGCCAAGTCCGAAACTACAACAAACCGAGCACAATAAAAAGAGTCAGTGAGGCATTTTCTTCTGGCGGGGCCAGGAAAAAAACATACATAGCAAACGAAACACAGGGAGGTTTTCTAAAGAGCCAGGTAAGGGAAAAAGAAAAGAGTCAGACCAATATTTTCTTCTGGCCGGGCCAGGAAAAAACATACCGAAGAAAACACAAGAAGAAAACACGAGAAATCAAATCCCCGTAGTGTTTCGACGCAGAATGATCTTGTGATAGCAAGTTGAAGTTATCGGCATTACCAAAAAGAAAAAAGAAAAAGTTGATTCAGAGACAGATTTTCTTCTGGCCGGCCAGGAAATAACATACCGTGAAAGAAACGACAAAAACGGGAGGAGAACCTAAAGAATAAAATAATCAGTTTCGTTGCACCAGGGCAAAGGTAATGATTACGTACCCAAGCAAAGTTCACACAAGTTCAGCTCCACTCTACGCAGCGGAGATCGAAGGGACGTTACCTTTCTGTATCACAGAAACATAACGATTAGTAAGACTGTCAGAAGCGGTTATGCGACAGGACTCACATGACTGAACAACAATAACACAACCACAACAACAGACACGAACAGTGGCGATGAAGAAAGCGAACCGAAATGGGCGAAGGGAATCGAGCTGTAGGCTGTTACCTATATACTCTACGAAGGGAAACAGGAAGCAAGTGAAAATCTTGCAAGCGCTCGCTTCGCTTATTGCGCTTTGTAAGGCGACCCTTTGCGCCTTGTTCGCAACGAGATACCGCTGTAGCGTCGTGCCAGCAACCCATTTTTATTATGGCCACGCCAGGAGAAAATCGTCTCTGGAATTGAAGAGGAAACAGACGACAATGCACAAGTATGAAATTACTTCTGGCCAGGCCAGAAGAAATCCTCCTCTGCAATTGACATGATGAAACAGAAGAAAATACAAGTACAAAATTACTTCTGGCGGGGCCACAAGAAAACTAGACACATCAGCCAGTAGATGACAGCCGGCAAAAGGCAAGTCAATGAAGGGATTCGAACCCGGACCGGTACAGCAGGTGCACACTTATTAACCTCTGTCCCAAAGCTACTACGTTGTTCCTCCCCTAGTACCCGTGTACATGTTCACGACCGCTCTCCAATTTTTAGTGGCAGAGAATGAGGGATCTTTCGACTATTTCGCACTGATGGACCCGATATACCGCCATATGGAAGAGGCGTCCACTACCATCTTCTTGACATCTTCGAATGGACGTAGAGTAATTTACAATGGGATTTTTTTTTAATATGAGTGGGACTAAGATTTTGAAAAGTACAAGTATAAATTACAGAGAGGGCTTCGTACTAGGCGTTCGTGGTAGCCTCCTCTTGAGCAAGGCTGGCTAGCATGAGATCGTCGCTGACGAAAGAGTCTTGATCGGTCTCGTTATCTCTGACTTGCTCCTTTGAAGGTGGAGCAGTGTCCATTGCCTGAGCATCTACCTGAGTGGCTTCCAAACCATCTTCAGCCACGATGGCTCGAACCTTCGCGCCACCGCGCTCGTCACCACCTGCTTTATTGGCAGGCGAGTCGGGCCTGTCTTCCTTATCGGGTTCG
>JASBWT010000064.1:0-21319 GCA_030039255.1 Naganishia friedmannii | reverse complement strand
GGGGCTTGAAACTCGGATGCTGGAACGTCGGGCTGGGGCTGGGCAGCTTCTTGAATGGCAGGAGTTCGTGGGGATTCTTCATGATGAGATCTCTGAAGATTTCGGGTCGGCGCCAGGGCGCGAACCAGCTCAGGCCAACCTGGCAAACCATATTACCATCTTGCTATCTCACGAATGTCCTGGTATGCTTATCATGCCATCACCACTCTGTTTTTCCCTTACACCTCTCGCTAGTGGAATGACAGCGACACTAGGGCGGAACGAACTACGGGGAACGATCACCAATCCGATTCCCCGATTACGCTTCCGCATCGCCACAGGCATGGCTTTGTTAGCGTTGGGGACCATTAGATTACTTATGGCATCATCTACATATACAATTTCCGTGATTATACTGTCTTTGGGTTTCGAGCTTTGCCCTCTACCTCCAATATGTCCTTCCATTTTTGCAGCTTCTCCCTTGGCAGCGCCTCAGCTCTATTATGCAACAGAGAAGGCAGGAGCGAAACCGGACTGTATAGAGCGATCGTTCATTGTTCAATGTACGGGCTTCTGGCATAGCTTTGGGAAAACTTACTAAAGCTTCAGCAAGCCGAAGTGCTTCATTACCTTTCTACGATCGGTACTTCATAGTAGGGCCATGTCGAACAGTATCCGCGTCACGGAAAACGGCGGCGGAATAACCACCCAACTCTGACATACAAGCTTCCACGTCTGCTCACCCGGTGAGTCACAAGTGCCACTATCCGGCGTATTTTAGACAGATCAAAAAAAGAATTAGCTTCTGCGACTGTGATCCTGACTTTGATTCACTCTGCGTGGCCATTCTTGCACACAGTGTTGGTATTTGCTGCCCAGTAACGACATCCGCTCAGCACTCGGGCATCTCTCAGTGATATTTGAAGCTGTCAAGGTACAGAGTGTAGGTAGGCACCATTAATTCCGAGTCGACATCTGAGTTTCTACCTATACAATGAACGGGGTTACGTTTACAACGATGCGCTTAGATTCAGCCTCCCGAAGACGTGATCGATTTGATCTTGATATACCTCGTAGTCCAGGCGTGGAGACGGTGGGGTAGATTCGCCTTTCGCCCACGCGGTCGGTGTGTCATTCTCGTACCCCTTCCATTCATCCGTTGCTGAGAATTCCATAATCACGTTTATGTCAGCTTCACTTCCTGCACCGATCTGGTACGCGAAGTGTTTCGACCGGGGACAGTTGCTTTCCATTCTTTGGTAGAGTTCAAGAAAGTCTGGCATAGCAGCTGAATGACAGGCGAGAGAGCGGTTCCGGCTTCAGTCTCTTCGAAAATTTCGCCAGGATCTGAGTCGGAGGAATGATGTTGACGGAGCATATCAAAGTGATCGAGACAATGCTGTCTCGTAGTACGCTCGCTTTGATGGCATCCTCAATGCCCAGCTATCAACAGAGCATTCAGTAACTGACTTCGGAAGGCTGCGGTAACGTAGAAACCAAACTAACGCACAAACGTCTCTCCGGCGACGGTGACTGCAGTTTCACTAAGTATACCAGGTCCAAATTAGACAAGTTGAAATATCGCATTTTGGAGGAAGCGCTTTGCAGGGCGGCGGATCTTGTTCCATTGCCGACCGAATGACAATTTCGAGTCTTTTCAGTTCCCTTGATGGTAGATGTGCGAAGACCCCTAACCCCCTAAGTTGAGCTTCACGCAGGAGACGTATTGTAAGTAGTGACATTTCCCGAGTCAGCCTCCACTAATGCTAACTAACCTGGGTCACCTCTAGTGCATTTCAACCTGGACAGCATTTTGCCGTGTATTACATCCGCTCCTCGGTCATTACGACTGGAAACTTTTACCTCCCAACCCGCATCACTAGCCTGAAACGGGAATTCGCTCGGACCTCCGGTGTTGCTGCCTTCCAGCAGAAACTCATTTGGGGATCTTGGGCTGTTATGCGGATGTCGCTCTCCCTAAGACAGTACTCGAACTACGACCCCGTATTTCATCTCTACATGATTACCCTCGGCCTCATGTTAACCAGCGATGAACCTGGAATGATGGACAAACTGGGCCTGCGTGAGTTCCTGTGGTTTCGTGAAAAGGCTGAAATTGATCTGTCTGCTCTAGCCGCCTCTCGACGCAACGAGATGTGTAATCTTTTCCGCGTTTACGTTACCTCCTGTGTCTCGGAGTTTACTTCTCCCTTCGTCGATCCCACTACAGATGACGCCCGGGATATTGTCGCAGTCTTGCGATATTGTGCTATGCCAGCCGCCGAGCTCCTTGGCCGACTAAACAAGCCACAGTCTCGACATGACAATTCCGCAGGTATGTACAACACGCTCACTGTTGTGTTCGCCTCGTGTATCTCCTGCTCACTGCTGCGGTCTGCAGGACAATCCGATTCATGGATTCAAGACGGAAACGTCACAATTCCTCAAGCCCACGAGGAGGACATGGAAGATGACACTCAAGATGAACATCCCACAACTTCACAGGTCGGCGAGGATGACATGGAGGATGATTCTCCCGTTGACACTGGCGAGGGGCTGCCACTGCGTCGTATACGTCGTCGGCGTAGCCTTTCTTCCATGATGGAAGACCCAGACGACGAGTGAAAGAATTCAACTGGGTACCTCGATGGGCCGGCTCTCCTATATCGAATCGTTGTAATTGTCACGCTCGCAGAAGCATCTTTGTACCTTCTCATCATGCTCTCTTTTCACATCTCTGTTTTACTTCTCGGCCGACCCTGCATTGTGCATTGACCCGCGAGCTAACAGCATCGTCCGTGGGGAACTAACAGCCCATAAAGGTGGTGTTCATGGCAGTCATCCCAGTCGATGCGTTGTCACAACATGCAACCGCACAACCCGTCGAGGGTAGTGTCTGTCGGTCTAGCTACCTAACCATGTGGCAGCACCTTGACTTTTTGTATATGCTGGCGGATGCCAGCATAAGAAAGTACCCAAATGCCCTCGTTTCGTGCCATTGCGTTGAACCCATGCCTACGTATAGTGCATCGCGGAGCAAACCCTTACTACGGCATCGGACAAGTGTCAGAGCAGGGCGCGCGGACTCCATCTCGTGTTCGGGAATCTTTGGGTGCAGAAAGGCGTTGCAATAGGTGATATGCTTCAATGCTACGTCCATGACGGATTGTACATAAAAATAACACAATGATGATGTGGCGGGGAGCAGCCAGATACAGACTGTTCACCGCGTATTTATGCAGCGTCTGTCGTTGATTGCTCGAGAGTTGCGCAATTCGTCTTTCCTTATCGCTCCTGTTGTACAGTCTCCTTTGTAGCGTTTCACGTTTCCTGTTAGACGATTACGATCAGCACTTTATGGCAGAGTTTCGCCGAGCAGTAAGTGGAAAATGAGGGGCAATCCGCAGGCTAGTCTGATTATATGGGCATGAGGCTAAGGCTAAGTAAGCGAATCAGAGAAGCCGTCGCCGCTGACGAATTCATCTCACTGCTGAGAAAGAGGCACCGTTACAGTAGTACCAGTAGTACCAGTAGTACAGGTGTAATAAAAGGACGCGTCATTTTGGCTCGCGCGCTATCGATCGATCATTCAATCAGATAGTCAATAAATTCCTCCTGCTCTCGCACTCAGCGGCTGTTCATGCTTTGTTATGTATTGACTATAGCATTTTCACGTCTGTGGCCCTCGCATCAACCTCGAAAGCATTTCCTGCATATGCCGAACAACCAGCATCAGTGTTACGCAGGATCCCTCGTCCGCCAACCCGTCATTTTTGGTGGATCTTAGGGAAGGGAGAAAGAACCTGTGAAAGGGCTACAGAGCGCAGGGAGGAAGTAATGGTCGCCATGGGATGTCGTAAGTATTGTCTTATTCCATCACTCTCGTGTCTGGACGGTTGTACAACCTGGAATTGGAAGGCAGAGACGGTTGTAGAACCGGGAAGGACAATGCAGAGACGGTTGTAGAACCGGGAAGAGCATGGCAGAGACGGTTGTAGAACCGGGTGAGACCGATATGGGTGGTGGGAAGAAGATGACGGTTGTACAACCGATGGGATTCGTCTTTTCATCTTGGTGGTTTCCGGCTGTATAGCCGATAGGGAAGCAGAAGAGTTGGGGGGGAAAGTGGTTATCGCAAAATTTTGCGACATTCAGGCGAGAGTCGGATCTAGGGCTGAGCTATTACAGCTGTTATTGTGGTCTCAGCTTGGCGCTGCGTTCATTGTAAACAACACTGTCGTTCGCTACCATCATGTTCATAACATGCTCATCTGGGGAAACACACTCAGGCCGAGAAGAGGATACGATATAGCGATCTTCCGTCTCCATTTCCCACTTAGCACGAGTTACAGACGATGAAAGTGATATCGGAGGAACCAAGCGCTATATTCCAAAGATGAGTAGCATATTCTGAATGAAGAATCTTACTATAATATACACGAACGCCATCCATTCCTCATTTACTGATATCGAAGAGAGCAGCCCTTCTCGACCGCAATTTCAGCATCATTTACGACCTGCCAGCTCCAACTGAATTTCGAGTATGAAGTAGAGGGTTGACCAATGTATCGGGGGGCTTGAAACTCGGATGCTGGAACGTCGGGCTGGGGCTGGGCAGCTTCTTGAATGGCAGGAGTTCGTGGGGATTCTTCATGATGAGATCTCTGAAGATTTCGGGTCGGCGCCAGGGCGCGAACCAGCTCAGGCCAACCTGGCAAACCATATTACCATCTTGCTATCTCACGAATGTCCTGGTATGCTTATCATGCCATCACCACTCTGTTTTTCCCTTACACCTCTCGCTAGTGGAATGACAGCGACACTAGGGCGGAACGAACTACGGGGAACGATCACCAATCCGATTCCCCGATTACGCTTCCGCATCGCCACAGGCATGGCTTTGTTAGCGTTGGGGACCATTAGATTACTTATGGCATCATCTACATATACAATTTCCGTGATTATACTGTCTTTGGGTTTCGAGCTTTGCCCTCTACCTCCAATATGTCCTTCCATTTTTGCAGCTTCTCCCTTGGCAGCGCCTCAGCTCTATTATGCAACAGAGAAGGCAGGAGCGAAACCGGACTGTATAGAGCGATCGTTCATTGTTCAATGTACGGGCTTCTGGCATAGCTTTGGGAAAACTTACTAAAGCTTCAGCAAGCCGAAGTGCTTCATTACCTTTCTACGATCGGTACTTCATAGTAGGGCCATGTCGAACAGTATCCGCGTCACGGAAAACGGCGGCGGAATAACCACCCAACTCTGACATACAAGCTTCCACGTCTGCTCACCCGGTGAGTCACAAGTGCCACTATCCGGCGTATTTTAGACAGATCAAAAAAAGAATTAGCTTCTGCGACTGTGATCCTGACTTTGATTCACTCTGCGTGGCCATTCTTGCACACAGTGTTGGTATTTGCTGCCCAGTAACGACATCCGCTCAGCACTCGGGCATCTCTCAGTGATATTTGAAGCTGTCAAGGTACAGAGTGTAGGTAGGCACCATTAATTCCGAGTCGACATCTGAGTTTCTACCTATACAATGAACGGGGTTACGTTTACAACGATGCGCTTAGATTCAGCCTCCCGAAGACGTGATCGATTTGATCTTGATATACCTCGTAGTCCAGGCGTGGAGACGGTGGGGTAGATTCGCCTTTCGCCCACGCGGTCGGTGTGTCATTCTCGTACCCCTTCCATTCATCCGTTGCTGAGAATTCCATAATCACGTTTATGTCAGCTTCACTTCCTGCACCGATCTGGTACGCGAAGTGTTTCGACCGGGGACAGTTGCTTTCCATTCTTTGGTAGAGTTCAAGAAAGTCTGGCATAGCAGCTGAATGACAGGCGAGAGAGCGGTTCCGGCTTCAGTCTCTTCGAAAATTTCGCCAGGATCTGAGTCGGAGGAATGATGTTGACGGAGCATATCAAAGTGATCGAGACAATGCTGTCTCGTAGTACGCTCGCTTTGATGGCATCCTCAATGCCCAGCTATCAACAGAGCATTCAGTAACTGACTTCGGAAGGCTGCGGTAACGTAGAAACCAAACTAACGCACAAACGTCTCTCCGGCGACGGTGACTGCAGTTTCACTAAGTATACCAGGTCCAAATTAGACAAGTTGAAATATCGCATTTTGGAGGAAGCGCTTTGCAGGGCGGCGGATCTTGTTCCATTGCCGACCGAATGACAATTTCGAGTCTTTTCAGTTCCCTTGATGGTAGATGTGCGAAGACCGTCTTTCTCGCATCGTTTCGATGAAACCGGTGTGGTTCCGTGGATTTGGGTGCAGGCAATCCGGCATATCGACACGCATATACTCCGGAGTTTCGAGACCGGGATGGAAAGTCGTCACCTTCAGCGCAGTATCGGTCTGAGCGAGCCGTTGCCCCTGCCCTATTCAAGTGTGAACTGTACAGATTTGGGAACAGGGTCAGAAAATGCAAGAGCACACTCTCTTTCTGTGGTATGACATGTCGGTCGGTCGTACGGATGACGAGTTGCCTGTAGGAGAGTAAATCGACGATCGGGGGAGGCAATCTTGTTCTCGAAACGAGGGATTGAGCTAGTAACGTGTTCGCATACATCGTGGCTCATTTCCTCCGAAGATCGCAGCCATTCGATGCAATACTTGACCGTCTTCATCCGTTCAGGCCGTTTGGTAAACCCAATATCTGGAATAGTGGGATTGCTGGGTCTCGCGATCATAAGATCTTAGGGGTTGATGCTCGTGGTGTAGGATCAGGCTCATCTTGGCAGCGGTAGGCGATACATCTTCCCGAAATGCATCGGAGCTGCATCATACGGTATGCTATTGCCATCGCGCTGTGCGAGAAGATTCTGAGCGACCAGGTGGAGGATCCCCTGGGTAGATCGTTCAAGTCTGTTGTGCATAGCCGCTTTGGTTCAAGCCCGTGTTTGGTCTCCATTTCCGCTGAAGGACGGGTATCTTACCGCGGAATGACAGTTGACGAGTTCATGACTTCTTCTCGTTTTCTTCGCTGCTTCCAAGGGGTGGAATGATGTCAAATTAACAGAAGGACTCAAGGGAAAGGGCAATTGATCGCTTCTGTGACCCCAGTGTGTAATGGGCAACAAAGATGAACTAAGAGGATTTATGAATCCATTGTCCGAGGATCAGACACGAAACGGCGAAGGTAACCGAAACCAGCAAACACGTCATTCTTTTCGCGCGCTAAGTTGAGATCGCGCCATTTCCAACCACAGAGACGACGAATCAAATCATCGCTATCATCACACAGCCATTCAACCAAACCATCTGCTTCGCGTCCGTTGATCTGCGCACAGTCTGAACCTTCTCACGCTCGTTATCCTGACATGGCGATCCCATTCCCCTTCCCGGACCGACCACTCCACGACAACTACTTTCTCCTTCCTCGTCTTATGGATGCGTTCGCTTCGGCACGGGAACTTGTCAGGCAGAAACGAGGCAAGGCATGCGAGGGGATAGGAAAGCTGAGAGGGAGAGTCAAAGTTATCGCCCGCATATGTGAGTAGTCTGGAACCCGTTTATCAAGATCTTGGTGCAGGAATGACGGTTGTATAACCGGGAGGCGCGCAAATACGGAAAGACGGTTGTATAACCGGGAGGATTTTCCACGGAAGGACGGTTGTAGAACCGTGAAGCTTGATGCCGGAGAGACGGTTGTACAACCGAGTTGGTTCCTAGGATGATAGAGGGCTTTTTGTCTTGTTGGATGACGGCTGTACAGCCGAAAGAGAATCAGGATAGCGAGGGGGCTGGAGGGTATGCCAAATTTTTGTTTGTTTTAGGCCAGAGTTGGGCCGCGTGCGACGAAGGATGCAGGAGGCAGCCATGGATGAGCTATTGCATCTATACTCCTTTTTGGTTTCAGGTTCAGCTTGCGAAGACCGACATTTGCAGCAAGCCCAACGTGAATACTAGCTCTAGAGGCTTAGCAATGTCAATGCGCCTAGTCCGCGCTTCCTCGCTCCCTATCCGATGATCCACTCAGCCACCTATACTGTTCTGCCGTTGTCTTCTGCGTGATGTCCTCAACAACTGCTACTTCTCCATTCCGTAAAGACCGAACGAGTCCTATTCTTTTGTATACATTAGATCTTACTGAATGCCAACTTGTGGCCTTGTAGCTTGAGTGGTTATGGAGTAACAGTGGTACCAGTTTTACACACAATATACCCCTCCTCCACCCTATTTGGTACCCAAACTCTAAAGGAAGTACTTATCGCTATAGATCGTGGCCTATACCGTTAGAACGAGCTGATCTGTAGCTTTCCTTCGGTACTTCATGCGCCTATTTATTTCTACTACAAGTGTTCGCCAACTTGGATCTTCCACTTCCACCCCCTGTACCTCCCTTTTTGAACGGTAGAAGCTATAACTATTGACTGAGACTACCTGGCGAGACCATCCCGGGCATTTCTGACTCTTTACAACGTACACTAACTTATCCGCAGGGGCGCGTCAGTACGCCAGGCACTCAGACGTCATCTCGCCGGATCACAGGATGTGGTTCTGTTGTACCCAAAACTGAGAAATGCTATACATGTACCGCTATTGTAAGGGCGCCAGAGCTGATAGCATGCTATCGTTTGAAGATCCTGATCATTCCCACCGTGAAGCTACTTTTAGAACAAGCATTAGGCATTGACCTCATTCCCATCGCACAACATAGCTGATCACAGGTACATGTTTTTCAGCTTAAGCGCGACTGAAATCCTACAAACTGCTAACGGTACCGACACAGCGAGTGCACCGTGTCAATACATGTTCCTGCACCTTCGTATACAATAGTTCTCACTGAATGCCAACTTGTGGCCTTGTAGCTTGAGTGGTTATGGAGTAACAGTGGTACCAGTTTTACACAATATACCCCTCCTCCACCCTATTTGGTACCCAAACTCTAAAGGAAGTACTTATCGCTATAGATCGTGGTCTATACCGTTAGAACGAGCTGATCTGTAGCTTTCCTTCGGTACTTCATGCGCCTATTTATTTCTACTACAAGTGTTCGCCAACTTGGATCTTCCACTTCCACCCCCTGTACCTCCCTTTTTGAACGGTAGAAGCTATAACTATTGACTGAGACTACCTGGCGAGACCATCCCGGGCATTTCTGACTCTTTACAACGTACACTAACTTATCCGCAGGGGCGCGTCAGTACGCCAGGCACTCAGACGTCATCTCGCCGGATCACAGGATGTGGTTCTGTTGTACCCAAAACTGAGAAATGCTATACATGTACCGCTATTGTAAGGGCGCCAGAGCTGATAGCATGCTATCGTTTGAAGATCCTGATCATTCCCACCGTGAAGCTACTTTTAGAACAAGCATTAGGCATTGACCTCATTCCCATCGCACAACATAGCTGATCACAGGTACATGTTTTTCAGCTTAAGCGCCACTGAAATGCTACCACCTTAGGCCATGCATTCTATAGACACTACACCTCACCCCACGCCACTTCTACCATCCGCTTCCAGCACGGGAGTTCGTTCTCCTCCGTCAGCACTTCAGGACCGTTCAAGATCAAAGCCAGCAATATAGAGACAGGGCTGTGGTACCGTGGTCAACAGAAGTTCTTCGGGTGGAAATCAATTTGCTTACTTACTAGAATGCAACGTTGCTGCGTTTGAAGTCGTTCATTATCCCCCGGTCGAGGTCGGAGAGGGGATTCGCGATCCAATGTTCCTTCACCCCCTTGTACGTTCCCGAACTTCCGGTCTGAGCGAATATTCCGGCATTACCGCCGCAATGTCGATATGCTTGAATGAGGATTTCCGTCCGTTTTCGCTCCCCCATCGTCCTCACCGTCATCTTGATTTTGTAGCCATGAAGAACATCCTTCCTGAAATACTTCCTCTGCCCTTCTATCATCCTGTTCAATCCACCCAGCACATCCGACGCCGACATGTCAGGTGAAACCCGAACCCTCTGTGCCCGTTTCCCACCCTCTTCCTCCTCTTCATCCTGATCGTCCACATTCTCCTCTCCTGCCACGCCTTCGAGTCGCACTGTCCTCCGTCGGTACACTACAGGCCTCTCCACCTCCGAGGCCTGGCCCTCCTCCCCGTCGCCATCCTCTCTGTTTTCACTCACCTCATTTCCTCCGACCGGATCGACATCTTTCCCGACGCTGCCAACGCGCGCTCCATTTTCATCATCCTCGTCCGTCCCTTCCGCATCCCTATCGTTCGTTCCACCCTCATCCTCGCTCTCAGCGCCCTCTGTCCCCGCCGCTTCTGATCCATCGACCTGCGTGGCTCTGTAGGCTCTGTAGAGCGCATCGACCGCTATTCTGTCGAGTGGTATCTGGCGTTTCTCGAGCCGATCCGCAAGGATGAGTTCCCTTTCGAGTTCGGGCAGGTTGTGTAGGCTACTCAAGTCAAGATATTTTAGCAACAAATGGAGAAGTGTCGAATGTGCCGATGACGTACATTTCCCGGTCCTTTTCGTTCCGGTATTTTCCATCCAACGGGTACGAATTGCCGTCTTCAGAATCGAGGTCCATGTTGTCCTCGTTCACATCCGGATCTCCCACTTCACCCATCTCTCCACCCTTCTCCCCTACACCGTCTCCCAAATCCACGGCCTGTTCTACGCCTCCTACCTCGTCACTTGAGATGGTTTCGCCTCGGCGTTGGTGATCATGAAGACCGATGTCGCTGGCCTCACTGACGTTTTCGATGGGATTGTCGGCGCGAAGGGAACGAGACGATGAAAATCGTTGTACGGCACGGTCGTAGTCGTACGGGTCGCCTCCATACTGGATAGCGAAAGCGGAAGCGGCAGCCACGGTTGCTTCCCGCCCGAAAGAAAGTAGAGCCAGAGCGGCGGCTCGCTCATTTTCGAGATTTGGGCCGATCGGGGACGAGGGCGATCTTGGCGAGGGCGATTGCGGGTTTGAGGGCGGGCTGGCGAGATGGGGGTGGGAATCGAGCGAGGGCCATGGTGGTGAGCAGGGAGATGCGGGAGTGGAGCGCCCGTGTGTTATCGGCCGGTCTTCCGCTCGTGGCGTCGAAGGGACCACCGGAAGGAAAGTAGGCGGTGCCGGTGTTGGCACTGGAGGAGAAGGAGCAGGTACACTAGGTGAAGGACCGTGGAAGTGGTGCAATCGGTAGGGAACCGGGTTGTAGGGTGGAGGAGGAATCAAACCTTTCTTCAGTCGTTCGGCATCACGACGGGCTCGGGAGCCCAAGCCTCCTGCCCGATTCTGATGCAAAGCTATATAAAAAGAACCACAAAAGAAAAGCTAGCGTCAGCCCCCGATCACGCAAGTCAGTATCACACCTTACATGGCAGTTGTGGTCGAACATGCGGTCTTGAATGTATGGCGCCCGGTTTATAGCTAAGAGGAGGTGGTCGGTGCTGGACGGGACGTGGTGGTGGATTGTGATGCGGAAGCGGTGGGTAGTTTCGTGCCGGATAGGGTCCGTACAGAGGAGGAGGCCGGTACTGGAAAGGACAGGGAGGACCGTGGTGCTCGTGATTCATTTTTCTGCGCTGTGACACAGGTATAATGCTGATCAGAAACCATGACAGGAACACAGCGCCGACGGCCATGAATACAGACTGATTGGGGACGGGATTCTTGATATTGTCGACGAAGGCTAAGAAGGACTGTGGACGGAACAGATGATGTGAACAGTCGAGCTATATATCGACGAGAAAAATCTGAATCTGTATACTCTGTCCAAGCGGTTTAGGACGGGAAGGCGCAAATGCGGGCGCACCACTACAATTGACGCGTTTTCTAGCTAATATCCTACACTTCGTCTGCTGCTGATATATGCTCTATGGTTCGATATGAACTCATGTTCTGCAGTGCACCATCACCTGAAATTATGCTCAACGCCGCCCATCGGAAGGTTCCCTCCGTATCACAAACGAGCATGATATGTCGTGGAACTGTGCAAGGAAAGCTTGTACTCGCTCAATTCCTATCCGCCGACCAAAGCTACCCGAATACAGTGTTTGACCGGACCAACAATGGCGTGAATGAGCTGTAGTTGCGGCGCCCAGTCAGTATGCGATCAGTTAGCAAGCCCTGCTCTTCTCACTGGTGTTCCGAAATTTGCAATTGCAATCCTACTTTGCAATTGCAATCCTACCCGCGCATTCTCGTCACCTCTATTGATAACTGCTCCCGAGCGAGAATCCGTCATCCGTAGCGGTCAGTATCTGTCACCTAGACCTCAAGCAGTTGCCAACTTCCATCTGCAGTAAAGGCGGTCGACAGCGGGGCGGAACAACGGGAAGACATGGCACAAGGGCTCAGACTTAACGGCTCCATAATCGGAGGCGGTAAATGCTAGATAAAGCGATGATTTGATCAAGCGGACAAGCACATCTGTTACCATCGTACAGAGAGAGGCATCACTAGATTCTTCGACCACGGTTGCAGATGATTCAACAGCTCAGCCTAATGCGGCACTGTGCCCACTCTGGCCTCATCTTGGGAAAATTTTGCGCTACCCCTTATCCCTCCTACCTCGTTTGTCTTTCAGCTATACATCCGTCCGCTGCCCAATCAAAGTCCCTCCTTCGCTTCTTCAGACTCCTTCCAGCTATACAGCCGTCCTCGCTGTTGGTCACGTCTGTGATGACCTCCCCGATTTTACAATCGTCTGTCCGAGGTGGCGTCCGCACTCCCCGGTTCTACAACCGTCTCACACACTCTTCTGATTCTGTGCCCGGTTTTACAACCGTCATTGCATCATATCCCCTTCCCAGCTTTACAGCTGTCCATATCGCTTCACCTCCCCGCTCGCACGCTTGTCGTACTTTTCCCTTCCCGGTTTTACAACCGTCAATTGCGATCCTCTTCGCGACTCTACAGCCGTCACTACATTAACGACCGTCATACCACATCCCCATTTCAGCTATACATGTAAAGAACCATAGCTTAGTTGTAGTAATGCCTATCAATAACATTACTGCCAACTACTTGTTCTCATCAGCCGTTCCTTCTGATGCCATCACATCAGTCATCATCATCAACTTTGCCATCAATGCTATTTCAATATTATGTAGAATTGCAGCTTTGCAGCAGCGCAGATTCGCACTTCCGCGACTTGGCAGATTTGCAGCTTCGCAACTTCGCAGCTTTGCAGCTTCGCGGCTACGCTTGGGAGACTTCGTGTTCTCAGTCTCCCGAGAGGGTTTACCCAGTTTGGACAACTATATATAGCTGGGCACTTTGCCTCTTGTAATAGCTCTCATGCTCTATGAATCACCCTTTGATTACCTCTTAATTACGAAGCTACCTTGAGTGCAAGACTTTCTCAAGGATTAGCTACCCTTGTCTTTCACCATAGGCAAATAGCAGTTCCGTCTTACGTAATAAGGATATTAATATCTTGTGCTAGGATCCCAATACAACGGCGGTACTGTGATACGTATATTACGTAACACTGATTACTGGCCCGCGACAATACAGCCGTCCTTCTACCAGGCGACAAGCTCTCGAAGAAAAACCGACATATCACATACCGGACCTCCCGCCACCGGAGCCTTCCCCCTTTTCCTTTATCTCCTGCCTGATATCGTTCTCCCAACATGAACCGTGTCCGCTGATTCGGGCGACTGATAGGTGACGATCCTGCACTTCTGTGACTTGGACAATGAAAGCGATGAGCGTGATAATTTCAATGAGATGAAGTGGTTGATTATGTGCTGTGGTTGAGTCTGTGAATGACGATACGCGACTCGATGTTCCAGCGCGGTCCGCGAGTCTCGCCATGCAGGCAGCCGGCAGCCGGATGCGAATTGAAAAAGCATGACTTTTGCTATTTTCCGCTCGTTATCTTTTGCCATAGTGATGGTCAATCCTGAATATCGCTCATGGCCCTGCAGGGTCGGCAGTCCAACCCCGTGACTGCAAAAACGTGTGCTGATGGACATGTGATCAGTTGCAGAGGGGTGAGCTACCGGTCGATGAAGTTAGGAATGAGGGTGGTTCCGGGGACCGTTGTCACTGTGCGTGCGGGCTACGGACGCCCTCTGGTACCCACCTGATGACGAATGTTTGGGCCGTCAGAGGGTAGAATGAAGTGTAGAAATAGCAACTCGCCGCAACTCGCGAATAGCGAATAGGCAATAGTAATAGATCACAGTGGATTAGTACATAGCAGACAGTAGACGGTAACTAGCCGATGGTAAATAGTAGATAGTCAATAGGAAATAGCAAGCAGCAACTAGCAAACAATGAATAGCCAGTAGCCAGTAGCCAGTAGCCAGTAGCCAGTAGCCAGTAGCCAGTAGCCAGTAGCCAGTAGCCAGTAGCCAGTAGCCAGTAGCCAGTAGTGATCAGTGTTAAGTAGACCGTAGATAGCAGCCGGTAGAAAGTAGACCGTAGATAGCAGACCGCAGAAAGGAGACAGTGATCAGCAAATGGCAAATAACGAATAGCGAATAGTAAAATCGCACAAAAGATAGCGAAGCGCACATAGTCTATAGCATATAGCAAACAGCGAACAGCAAATGAAAGAACGAGGACAATGACATGGAGCATGATGATCACGCAGGTAGAGAGACTGCGATGACAAAGAATTGTCGTATGGAACAAGAGATTAATATTTGACAACTCGCTCGCGGTGTACCGAACGAAGACGGCGCTAGGCTGTCAGGAGGGAGGAAGTTTTCACAGAGAAAGGATGGCAACACAAAGTGAACGGATTGATCCAAGTCGCCAAGCACAATTACAAGTAGATATCCAGCAGAAATCATCAAGTTTTATCATATAGTATCAAGTGAAAAGGGCACACATGATTCAGCGAGAATCATGGATCAGAGTCGCGCCGGTTCTAATAAAGAGCTGATGGCAGGGCGGTTCAACAACAGAGAACGGAACGGAGCGGAGCAGAAGACTGCGGGGATGCATGTGAAAATTGTACGACGGTCCATCGGATGGAGGGGACAGTATCTAATAGAAGAGCAGAAACAGGCCAAGATGAGAAACAAGTACGGACACACATTTACTAAAACAGGTATGAGAAGGATAAACGTAGGGTTAGGGGTTAGGGGTTAGGGGTTAGGGGTTAGGGGTAGGGAATGCCATAGGTCTCAACACTAAGTATACAACAGGGTAAAAGCACTGATAATCGGGAAACTATAGTCTAAAGGAGAAACTGAGAAAGACGAGACTCTATATTAAGATCTTGACTAATAGCTGGCGAGTGTGGCGAGTATTGCTGGGGTATGTCCAGAGTTGAAGCCTGTCGGCACTTAGAGAACAAAGCTCTTTGCTTTGGCTCTTAGCAGAATCAGAGATAGTTGTTGGCAGAGCGTAGAGAATGCTGAGGGTGTAACCGACTGCTGCCACGCCTTGAGGCACTTTGCTGTGTCGTCATCCATCATTCCTCCCACGGTAAAGACCAGAGGAGTAAACGGGATGTTGTTGGCCGGGAGTCTCCTTCGTTTTCCAGCAGCTTGACCGTCCAAGAACTTCTTGATGTAGGCGTGACCACGCTCCGCAGATTTGATGGGTTGGATTTGGGGCGGAATGTGGGTCTCGACAGAGTCTCGGCAGGCAAGCGATACGACGGTGACATCGTATTCGTGGTTGGAAAGACCGGATGCCTCTGAACCAGTCACTCGAAGATCGTTTCGACGGTTGGTGTCGGCGATATAAGGTTCGACCGCGACTCGGACTCCTTCGGCTGATTCAAGTGCGCGTTTGATGGCGTACTTGACTTGCTCGTGTCGAGCAACGAACCAAGGTGTACCCTTTTTGCAGACTTCAGGGTGTCCGGCGGTATTCACTACCCCGCAAAGGGAGCAAACGGCTGAACCGGGGTTCAAAGTTCGATGGTGGAGGGCGGCCGAAACTTCAAAGTCCGTGAGGCGTAACGCTTGGTGAAACGGAATTACCGAAAGCCACTTTCTGCCCAAACCCGACGCCGATTCTAGAACGGTTTTGATTTGGTGGTCGTCGAGTGTGTGGAAAAGGCTTTCCTGTTGCGCTTCAAACGCTTTGCCGCATCGAACTCGCTGAGGCGAGATTGAATCCGGGTCTTCGGGGTCGGTAAGGGTCGGCGGTAATGGCACGGGTCCAAGGAGCGGTTCTAACAGCTTGTCCGAGGTCTCCGAAGCCGCAGCGTGGGCCAGAGGTGCACATGTCTTGTATGACAAAAGCCCTAGGCCTCCCATTTTGACCGGAAGTGACATAAGGGTCTCGTCTTGGCGCAAGGATTCTGCCGGATCGGAGGAGCTTCGAAGTCGAAGAGCGGCTCTCCATATGATAGAGTCCAGCCTGTCCCATTCCGATTCGATATCATCGGTCACGAGACAACGTTGAAGGTGCCGGAGATCCTGCTGCATGCACTGTCGGAGTAGCAGTAGCGCGTGTTGATGAGGAACGTCGACTAGCTTGTCGATCTTTGTCTCGAGCTCGTGGACTTTTGTTTTTAAGAACAATCGTCTTGCCCAAGCAGGTCCAACGCAGGAACCCAATATCTTCAGACCGTTGGTATTCACATCAGTGATTGACGTTATGAACGACTTTTCCCGGTTGAGCTTCAGGGACGATCCAGCCACGGAGAAGAAGTCCTCCACTTCGGCCAAGGTCTCGTCCGTTTTGCTAAGGATATACACATCGTCTAGATAGGCTAGAACGATGCATTCCGGGCCGAGCTGCCGTGAGAGTTTCTCCAGGATTGGCCGAATGCCCATAGAGAAGAGTAAGGGTCCAAGCGGGTCGCCTTGACGGACTCCTTGAGCAGACGGGATCTGGGTGATGTCACCTGCGCCACCGCCGATTACCAAACGAGACGGTTTATCGTAAGCCCATTTGGCAAGTCGGTAGAGGCCGGGAGCGTGTTGCTTAACCGCTTTTTCCATGTCCCGTCGGTCCAGTGTATTGAAGGCGTTCGAAATATCCAGCGAAGTAACGTGAGTGTAATCCTCGTCTGCTGAGCCATCGATAGCACGTTGAACCGCTCGGATAAGAGGCTCAACGCCACCTTTTGTTCCGACACCGAATTGACCGGTCGAGAGGAAATCCGGCTTGAAGGTATGTCGCAGGACGGCCTTGGTGCACAGTCGGTAAATGAGTTCTCCGACGGCGATAGGTCGAACTCCTCCGTCCGGCTTTTCCAGGGCAACGAGCCGGGAAGAGCACAAAAGCTCTTTTCCGGGGGCGGTACCGGCCAAAACCATGCTCACCAGGACGGTAAGCATTTTCTTGAACGAGTCCGACCGAACAGCCAACTTGAGTAAAGGCACCGTCCATCCCGAAACACCAGGAGCGGTATCCGGCTTGAAGGAGTAGAGAGCCTCGATAATGGCCTCAGTCGAAGGTGGTGTATGTTGAGCCGGACCGGGGAGCGCACCGAAAGGATTTCTGGGTCCTTCCGGATGTTTCGCCTTGAGAATTTCGATAGTTTCAGCTGTTCGACTGGGTGCCGAACTGAACCCACCGAGAGTCCTAGCAGCGTGACCTAGTCGACCGACTTCGACTTGCTTGATAGCTGAAGGCGAGGATCGGTCGGCTTGAGTGTTCTCGGGCCGCATCGTTGGGAGTGATACTTCCGGATAAAGAACTAGGCGGTCCCTGGCAGTAGTTGCCTGACCAGGAGCGAGACCTATCTTCGGTAGACATAGAATGTCCAGCACGTCTCTGTCGCTGGGCGGTCCAGCCAAGAAGTTGTTCGCTACCCTTTCAGCAGCATCCGAGAATGATTTTGCCACTGAAGGGGGTAGCTGCTTGTACGTCGTTGGGAGTGACGCCAAACAATCCAAGGCCGCTTCGTCGTTTTCGAATTGGAACGAAGACGACCCAGGATGACGGACCGAAGCAGCAAGTCGGGCTCGGTTGTTGACCAAAGGTACTGGTGCTCGAGCGGGAAGAGGCACCGGTGGAATTCGAGATCGTGAAGGTTCGATTGCGGGAGGAGTCGGTAGTCGCTCCCTTCGCCGAGACGCCGAAACCGGAATTCGAGAAGGGCGTAAAGCCCCGGGACGTTCGATTCTTTCTATGGAATCGATGGATTCCACCGATTCCTGTCTTTGATCCCTCTCGCCAAAGTAAGGATCTTGTTGATGTTGTTGGACTTCCGAGCCAAAGCTCTGCTCTTGCGACTCGTCAGACTCGGATTCGGATTCGCTGGCAACTGGGTCGATTTCGGCAGCGTAAGGGCACGTCTTCGACCGCTGCTTGTGTTTCCGGATCCCGTCAAGTCCCAAAGCGGCACTGCCACACAAACAGACCTTGATTTGCGTACCGGCAAAGTCTGCTTGAGTGAAGACGTGGTTCTTGTGGCGCTGTCGAACGTGTTCAAGAAGATCGTTGCACGGTCTGGCACACGCAGGGCAAGTCCCAGGATCGGACCGCTTGCCACGTTGTTGCGTCATGGCGGATGCATTCGTGCAGTCGGCTTTATGACTGAACAACAATAGCACAACCACAACAACAGACACGAACAGTGGCGTCGAAGTGGCGGCTTTATGACTGAACAACAATAACACAACCACAACAACAGACACGAACAGTGGCGATTAGTACATGAATTGAGAGGAACGACGTCGAGGCAACTTACGTTTAACAACAGCAAAAGAAACCCAAGAACAAAGTTTCCGGAGTCAAGTAAACCAGGAATAGTCTGAGAAAAAGATCAAGAACAAAGAAAAAATCAGAGACCATTTTCTTCTGGCCCGGCCAGGAAAAACGTACCCGTGGCAAACGACAAGAAAAACGTATCAACCAAATCGACCAAGTGCAAACGCCAAGTCCGAAACTACAACAAACCGAGCACAATAAAAAGAGTCAGTGAGGCATTTTCTTCTGGCGGGGCCAGGAAAAAAACATACATAGCAAACGAAACACAGGGAGGTTTTCTAAAGAGCCAGGTAAGGGAAAAAGAAAAGAGTCAGACCAATATTTTCTTCTGGCCGGGCCAGGAAAAAACATACCGAAGAAAACACAAGAAGAAAACACGAGAAATCAAATCCCCGTAGTGTTTCGACGCAGAATGATCTTGTGATAGCAAGTTGAAGTTATCGGCATTACCAAAAAGAAAAAAGAAAAAGTTGATTCAGAGACAGATTTTCTTCTGGCCGGCCAGGAAATAACATACCGTGAAAGAAACGACAAAAACGGGAGGAGAACCTAAAGAATAAAATAATCAGTTTCGTTGCACCAGGGCAAAGGTAATGATTACGTACCCAAGCAAAGTTCACACAAGTTCAGCTCCACTCTACGCAGCGGAGATCGAAGGGACGTTACCTTTCTGTATCACAGAAACATAACGATTAGTAAGACTGTCAGAAGCGGTTATGCGACAGGACTCACATGACTGAACAACAATAACACAACCACAACAACAGACACGAACAGTGGCGATGAAGAAAGCGAACCGAAATGGGCGAAGGGAATCGAGCTGTAGGCTGTTACCTATATACTCTACGAAGGGAAACAGGAAGCAAGTGAAAATCTTGCAAGCGCTCGCTTCGCTTATTGCGCTTTGTAAGGCGACCCTTTGCGCCTTGTTCGCAACGAGATACCGCTGTAGCGTCGTGCCAGCAACCCATTTTTATTATGGCCACGCCAGGAGAAAATCGTCTCTGGAATTGAAGAGGAAACAGACGACAATGCACAAGTATGAAATTACTTCTGGCCAGGCCAGAAGAAATCCTCCTCTGCAATTGACATGATGAAACAGAAGAAAATACAAGTACAAAATTACTTCTGGCGGGGCCACAAGAAAACTAGACACATCAGCCAGTAGATGACAGCCGGCAAAAGGCAAGTCAATGAAGGGATTCGAACCCGGACCGGTACAGCAGGTGCACACTTATTAACCTCTGTCCCAAAGCTACTACGTTGTTCCTCCCCTAGTACCCGTGTACATGTTCACGACCGCTCTCCAATTTTTAGTGGCAGAGAATGAGGGATCTTTCGACTATTTCGCACTGATGGACCCGATATACCGCCATATGGAAGAGGCGTCCACTACCATCTTCTTGACATCTTCGAATGGACGTAGAGTAATTTACAATGGGATTTTTTTTTAATATGAGTGGGACTAAGATTTTGAAAAGTACAAGTATAAATTACAGAGAGGGCTTCGTACTAGGCGTTCGTGGTAGCCTCCTCTTGAGCAAGGCTGGCTAGCATGAGATCGTCGCTGACGAAAGAGTCTTGATCGGTCTCGTTATCTCTGACTTGCTCCTTTGAAGGTGGAGCAGTGTCCATTGCCTGAGCATCTACCTGAGTGGCTTCCAAACCATCTTCAGCCACGATGGCTCGAACCTTCGCGCCACCGCGCTCGTCACCACCTGCTTTATTGGCAGGCGAGTCGGGCCTGTCTTCCTTATCGGGTTCGCTCCTGCCATTGGTGGTGCTAGGGTTGCTGAGATCTGTGCCGGTGTCACTACCGGACGTCGAGTCGTTTTCGGAACCATCCTCGGAGGAGTCGTCTCCGGACGCGCTATCTTCACTAGAAGAAGGAAACATTTTTTCGTCTGCCTCGACAGCTGTCAAGTAGTCGTCCCAAACCCTGCCGATATTTCCTTCAGCCCACATTTGAGCCAAACGTTTGAGAAGCAACGCCGCCATAGGAGCCGTCCAGGCCAGAACTTTGACAACCCGCCCGAGCTCCGAAGGCTCCAGAGATCGATAAGTCACCGGCTTGATGTAGGAGAAAACTGGACCCATCAGGAAGCGGAGGAAGGAATGTAGAGGATCGAGCTTCTCTTCGCCTTGGCCTGGAAACAAGTTGTGATGAGACAATGATTACTGATACGCCGTTCATTACCACTTACCGAAGATTGCGGAATAACGAAAACCTTGACATACGATTATCCAATAAACGATGATCTCATCCGGGTCTCTTGCATGAGCACTAGGCCTTTTAAGCATCGCATCGAAGCAGCTGATAGGGCGGGAGTGTTGAGACGCAAAACTATCCGAGTGATAGAAACATCCCTCATCGGAGATACTGGTTCGGATGTTGTACCAACTGTACTTTTGGCCAACAGGTAACACGCTGAAAATTGACGGTGATGAGTCTTCCTCAACTTTGGCATAATCCGAAACTTACAGTAGGTCACCAGCGTGTTGTATGAACTTGAACGTTTGTTCGCCAGCGTCCTGGCGTCCCTCTGTCGGAAGATGAATGACGATGAGGCGTTCGCCTATAATACACCACCTGTCAGCATTCTCATCTTTAATTTGTCACACAACGCTTGGCGCTTACCATGAAGGAGTACAGACCAAAACATACTGCCGCCTGGCGGCGAAGTCTCGGCCCGGATTGAGCCTGCGAAGCCGACACATCGCTTCGGTCCGAAGAGAGATAGAGCTCTTTGGCCAAGCCAATCCGCTTGCGAGACGC
>JASBWT010000063.1:0-22014 GCA_030039255.1 Naganishia friedmannii | reverse complement strand
AGATATCAGCAAAGTTTTCTAATACCTCTCCTGTACGATATCTGAATATCTGACAGATATCCAGATATCTGCCTTCCCGAAAGATACCTTCCTCGATGGACAAGGGATGGTTCTGACAAGTGTATATAGGAAGGGAATCCCCCTCAGTTGTAACGCTATCTTATGACTTTTGTCTCACCCTAGATTACCTCTTAATTACGAAGCTACCTTGAGTGCAAGACTTTCTCAAGGATTAGCTACCGTTGTCTTTCACCTTAGGCAAATAGCAGTTCCGTCTTTCGTAATAAGGATGTTAATATCTTGTGCTGAGATTCCAATGCAACGGCGGTACTGTGATACGTATACTACGTAATACTAACTACTTGCCCGCGACATAAGTTCACAAAGCCATCGGCCCGTTCCTTGTCGTTTCATGACTGACTGATGCTCGTATTAATAAACAATGGGTTGTGGGAATACGACGATCACGACGACGAGGCGGCGACAAGCGGTTCTCCTGACCATGTCCTCTCTCCAACGTATGTGGAGGACACGCTCTGCGATGATATCAGGGGTGAATTGAATAGGCATGCGACAGATACCTTCTCTCAATCCATCCGCAAAGAAGATGATCCAAGCCAGGGAGGTCTTTTGGCAGTCTTTGCGCGTTCCTTGCAGGAAAACGTCTCGGACGGGACACCACATTCGACCTCAATGCTTTGAGCCGATCTCGTCCGAGAACAAGTCGAGGACCTGCTGGTGTTGAGGCACTCGATCAATATGCCGATTGTGTGATCATTCAAGCCTACACGCGCCTGAAAGATTCGTGGCTGTCGTCGACGAACAGTCCTCAACGAAGGTTTGCCCATCCTGTCGCCAGCGTCAAGCGGGAGACGAAGGGGCAACAGCGAAACACATCCGGAGGTTCACAGAGGAAACGCTGCTGCGACAGTACTCCGACAGGGAGACCAGGAGTTGGGGCTGATGCACATATACGGACAGCAAAGGTAGTGCCAGAGCGCTTGATATTCTGCGTATTTCCGATATATCACTCAACTCACAGTTTGCTTGCTCGTTTCACACTAGCGGAGAAAGCGAAACACTCTCGCTCCAGCGGATACAGCCTGTCCTTCTGCTTCAACTACCGGTGCTGCTGGAAGTCAAAGAGTAAGTTGCGGTGATTGGTCCTCCTTCTCCTACACATTTAACTTACAGCGGTTATGGGATAATGATCGTAGCTGGAGACGCCAGGCGGATCTGTGACTCCTTCCGGCCCGATTAGTCAGTATACAATAATGTCCTTGAACTGTGACTTACTGACGGACATGCGGGCTACTCGCATTGTAGGTTATGCTGAAGGGCAGTCGGTGTCCCTCCTTGCTGCCCTCGGCGAGATTTCCAGCGTATGTTCAGCAGGACAGAACGGAAACTGTACTGAGAACGATGGCAGGTTGTCTATGAGTGAGGAATCGCCTGCGGATAGTTCGAGCGAGAGCAGCGAAGACTCCGGGGAAGATGATGAGGGTCTTCTGGCAGCTCAGGAGCAGAGACTTACACATGACTTTTACGGTAGGTCGTGAGCGTATATTGACCCGCATCTCTCTCATTCCGTCACTCTACACACATCACTGACCAATACCATCATCTCATACTGCCTTTAGCTCCTAGAAAGATGAATGACGCTCGTTTGCAGCGGTTGTTGGCTCAGGCCACGGCGGCTAGCAGGATGCCTAGGGCCGTATGGAACTCGTTGCATTGCATGCCGGGACAGACATTCATCAAGGAAGCATTTCCATCCGCCTATATTTTGAACATGACGTAAGCGAATGAGGCACGACTCGACATACGATACTTCGACTGTTGTATTAACGGTTGTAGGGCGTTCACACGGGATTACGCAAACGACCTGGTGTGTTTTTCCTGCTTAGAATTGCGGTATACCCTAAGCGTAAGGTCATCCTGTTCCCTATCTTACAGCGGCCCTCTTAACTCACCTTGAAGTATTCCTCAGGGTAAACCTAGACAGCGATTCACTTACATATCGCCCATCAATCGCTTGCGCGCACAGAATGCGAACAAGAAGCTTTGCGAGCGATTGAGGTATCCGTACGTTAGGACAAAGGAGCCAGGGAAAACACAGGACATATGGGACGGGAGTCATATAAATGACTTACGAAAACTGTGCCACCGTTTTCGAATCCATGCCGGATTGCGCGAATCACGTTATCGACGCGCATGTCGTCTCTCTTGCGGGCCACGACGAGGAACGTCAAGATTCGCAAAGGAATCATCGCGGTAGGGGAGCTTAGACGGTCGGATTACCAAAAGGAAAAGGAAAAGCGAGGTAGGCGTTACACTCTTGCTCTGATTGATCATAACCGCGCTGACCCTGAAGTACACAGACCTTGCAATGGCAAGCGACCCCACGCGACAGGGATTGTTGAAGTTTACGCAGCCCCCCCTTCGTGCTTTGTGTCAACAGAATGGCATCCCGGTTAAGAAGTCTTGGCGATCCGATCAGTACGTCAATGCCTTGACCACGAGTGTGGATGAACCGGCAGACCTGGAACGCCCGACAGTGGAAGCATTATTGTATGAGAACGCAGAGAGATAATGCAAACGAATGCTAGACCTCGGGACCGATGTTCCCAAGTCCATCTGCAAGAGCCAGGGCATCGAACAGGGTCGCAAACCAAATTGCGCCGGTCTGGACTATCGCCTGGCCAGACATGGAGTCAAGGTTTTCGACCTCGACCGTGCGAATGACAAGTCAGGATATCAGGACCCGCTCGCTCGACTTCAGGAATTCGCGGTGACAGATCTACGAGACCTCTATACTGAACATTTGGGATCCGAACCGGCCAAACGATGGACTCGGGGCGAGTTGGCAACCTTGATACACGACGCTGTTGGTAAAACGTCATCAACCTTTCCGCCAACAAAAAGGACGAAGATGAATACAGCGAACCCCAGCGCAGGGAGCACGAAGGCTGACCAAGAGACCAGAGACGAGCTCATCGATGAGATCGATCTCGACTTGGAAACGTACGACGAAGTGACTGCGAGAGCGAAACTCGAACTCTTGAATATCAGCAACTTGAATGAGCTGATTAGACGTTGCCACTGGCACACGGGTGAGATCGGTATCAGTATCAGTGTCCGTGGCTCTAAACCAAAACGCATCGACAACAACATCAGCACGATCCAGGAACTAAAGTCGAAGACCGATGGCACGAAATCCCGCAAGATCGCTTCGTCTTCCAAAGCTTCGGCGGCAACAACAAATGAAATCTAGCAAGATCGCTCTCAAGTCGGCCAACGTACCATTCATCGAAGAACAAGCTGACGCAGCGGGGCAGTTGGCCTAACCCGTATCCGCTTTGACATCTACCCGATCTGCACACAAGCGCTCAATCTCTTCACCAACAGAGCAAGGAAAACAAGCCAGTGCTCGAGTCGCGATGAAGTATCTCCGCTTTGGCGCTTTCACAGAATGACCAGATCTACTCCTCGGCCGAAGTGGATGCTGGATTGCAGCCCGGTGGTGACCTCGAGATCTTCACCGCTGATTCGTACGATTCGTGTCAGGAGCAGGCGGATCCCACGTTGACGGCTTCAAATTCCGACTACTACCCGCCTACATTCATGGACGACTTTTAGGACACATATGAACTCTCTGATTAGACAGTAGCCGGAAAGTGACACGAGTCCCGTCTCTGTATACTCTAGTCGCAGCAAGTTGGGTCAAGAAGGTGGGTTACAGGGAAAATAGCATGATAACTATGTGATCGCTGTATAATGGACAATCAAGCCCATGATGATGTTGTTCTTACCACATTATTAAGCCCTCCCGGCTGAATTGTTGACGTAATAATAGGCATCTCCGCCACTGCACAAATCTTCTAGAGTTACTGTTGGGCGCAATCTCGCTTGATGGCGGAGATGTAGGACAGGTAGAATCGACATGATGACATATCGACATGCGACAGGTCCTGTTACGAACAGGGACACGGTTTTTCTCGCCTTTTATCGACACGCAACAACAGTATCGAGACGACGGAGATTACTGGCAAAAGAAGCAAAAGCGCCGATCGAGGGTAGCCTCCAGGGGCAAGGATGAGGGAGGGTGCGATGCGTTTCAGAAACGCCAATATGGTCAGTGGGTAAGAGTCGCGCAACGTTGTAACAATGAATAGTATATATATATAATATAACGATCTATGAACAGTGCAAGATCTTTAAGTGGGATTGGCAGAAAGGATTATGCTTCACGACTATTTGTATTGGATGGGGTAAACCGCTATTACTGAAGAACTGCACAAGTACGAAGCAATAAGCTAGGGAACAAAAAGGGTAAAGTGTGAAGTACTTACAGGATCAAGTAGTCAATGCAACACTTTCAGTATTAGTCCCAAGGAAATCGCGAACCTTACGTCATCACGTACAAAGTAGACAAGATAGGCAAGTCGCTAAGACAGGTGAGTATTACATAACCACTGCGTAGCTCCGAGCCGTTGGGACTAGTTAGGCAGACTCTGTTACTTAATCACTAAAGCCTAAGACTTGCATAACTCGGATAATTATACAAGTTGCAGTCTGCTTAGAGATAGTAGCTCAGGCTCTTAACGGAAAGTAACTTGCCTCTTGACATCACCCTTAGAGTATCATAGGTAGTTTAGAGTGATGACGCATCAAAATCATTACTGTTATAACACTGTTCCCTTCGAGCCTTCCTGTGCAACGTTACTACCTGCCTGACATCACAATTTCCAAACGATCAAACTTCAGATTAGTGTTACGGACAGGGTAGCTCATCGCACGTACCACTAGACCAAAAGCGCCATTTTGATCTGCTCAACGACAGAGTCAATAGAACGTTACGATTTTTGCGACCATCTGTTCCTTGTGCCAAGTCATGCCTATCGTAGGGGTGCTAGTAGACCCGAGTATTCGAGATGTAGAGATAGAACGGTATACCCTCCAACATCTTCGGGTCTACCCTCGATAGGTCTGGTTTCGTCTATAGGACACTCTCTATTCTTCATTTCGCGTACTTCACTTCACACTTCACTTCGCCTACATCGACTTTTCTAATTTCAGTATTGAGGATCGAGGACCGGCGACCCTTACGTCGTCAGATACACGTATCATCGACTGGCTATAGTCGCTAAGACAGGTGAGTATTACGTAATAACCGTGTAGCTCCGAGCCTTTAGACCGTTATAGTAGACAAGTATATAACATCGACAAGCTTTTGACTTACGACACTCGTACTGTAAGTACTTCACACTTTACCCTTTTTGTCCTCTTGCTTATTGCTTCGTACTTGTGCAGTTCTTCTACAGTTCGCCACCTTTGTTGTAGTAATATTTCGAAGTTTAGTTTAGTTATGGAATTGGGTGGGAGCCTGGCAAAATCTTTTTATGCTTTTGTCACTTTGTACTGAAAATAGCAAAGTGACATAGTTTTCTATGTCACTTTGTCATTTCGTCACTTTGTCACTTCTAAATCCGGCACGAAGTGACAGAGCTAGGTTGTAGCCCTAGGTCTCCTTAGGAGCCCTTGGACAGGGTTGGCCTCGCCACCCGTTTCTGACGTCTATATAAGACAGCCAGAAAGGTTGTAAGTTTTGCCTCTATGATTTATGAAACACGCTTTCCCTCCCTAACATCCTGATCAGCGCCTTGATTGTACTAACTATAATACTGAGTAATCTTGCTAGATTCGCTACTACTACTGGTCTGCATATTACATTCAGTAAGTTAGCGGTTCCCTTATCCGATACAAATAGTTGTGAAGCATAGTCCTTTCTGCCAATCCCACTTAAAGATCTTGCACTGTTCATGGATAGTTATAAATTTTCTATATATACTATTAATTGATACAAAGCTGCCCGACTCTTACACGTACCGTAGGGAACGAGTGTAGGTCTGCTCAGAGAAAGTAACTTGGCTCTCGACATCACCCTTAGAGATGTACACTTATTATTTAAGTCGATATTTGAATACGTTGGGTGGAAGACGAGGGTAGCTAATCCTGGGAAGTCTTGCACTCAAGGTAGCTTCGGAGTCAAAGGTAAATCAAAGGGTGAATCATAAAGGCGTCTACAGCGTTTCGATCGGTGGATGCGCTTACAGAGATCGCGCTTTACCTCCAGTCACGATTATTCGGTGTTCAAATCTCACTGTGGGAGTTTTTCACTGGGCGAACACACCGCATCACGAATTACGTGAACAACCACAGTAACAACGGCTTCTACCAAGCCATCATGTGGCACCTGCTACCTGATAACATATGGCTCGACCTATGGTACGCTCGACGAGCCTCGAGGCGAGGCTAAACGAGGCGAGATGTACTGTTATGATACCTTCATTTAAGTAACTATGTTGTAATAGTTACCCCACTCAAAGCTCTACAGGTTGAGCAAATCCGAAGGTAAGCGCTGAGCATTGAGCTTGATGGGCTGATGTATACAGTAACTTAATACATTGTGAGATGTGATAGGGATCTCAAAGCTGTGTATGTCAACGAGGACAACAAGACAGCGGAAATAATGAAGAGGGTTTGGTTGAAAGAGTTTGAGAGAATCTTCGTCACCTCCGAGCAGCTTAAGGAGGACGACTGGGGTGACCTCTTCCGAGACGAAGCCTGGTTCCAAGATGTGCAGGCCATCATCATCGATGAGGCCCACGTGGTAGTGGAATGAGGCGGCAGCTTCAGGCCGGATCATGCACAGCTCGCGTTCCTTGGACACACCACATCGAGGCTCATTCCCATCATGGCTTTATCCGCGACGTTGCCTCGAGCAGTATTCAAACAAATGGTCCAGTCTCTAGAGCTACACCATCCCAAGATTATCAATCTCGGCTCAAACCGACTGAATATCACCTTGATCGTGACGGCCTTTCAGTACAGTATCACAAGTTTCCGAGATTCATTGAGAGTTGTTCCCGTGTATATCCTCGATGACTCCTCTATGTTCGTGCGGACAAAACTCGCTAAGTTTCGCTGTGTTTTTCTTTGGCAACCTCGCAGAGTACGCAGACTCCAGCGTGACTTCGATCACGTCTTCGACCGGTACTGCAGCATCCGCGGCTGGACGGTGCGCTTTCTTCTTGGGCAAAGGAGGACCCCAAGTCGGGTCGATAAAGTCGAAGATGCCGAAAGCGTCTGATGGATAGTAGGGGCGCGGTTTGGTGTTATCGGCCAACCTATCAGCGAGATGGCGCATCACATGCCAGTAACAAAGTTGGTGCTTCACTCCGCGCGGCCCCATGACCTGCTTAACAGCATTGATCTCGGATTGGTCCTTGTCGCTAAGAGCAAATTTTATGTTGGGACATTTATCTGTCAGATATTCCAGACATCTCGCTATCATGGCGGTTTTCGAGCGTTCCAATGCGGTCGAATCGGTTTGAATGCACATGAAGAGCAGTGGTAGGCCTCGACCATTTGCTTCCGCCACGAAACCATACAGCTCGTATCCTAGCGAGTTTGTCTTCCCTATTTCGACAAAGTGGTTACACTTGCCATGGTTAGAAAAGCTCGTCTTTCCACTAAAGCCACATCCCACTGACACGTTGAATCCATCCCTAGCTCTGGTATGAGGTGACCCCGTTGATCCACAGGGGAACCTGTTCATCCTTCGTCTCTTTTTTACCGGGTTTTCTTTGGGCGCCTTCTGTTCCTTCTCGTTCTCCGCGCAGTAGAAACGATACGTCGCAACCCCGGGTTTTCTCTCGTCCGCCGATTTCTCAGTCCTCTTCTCGTGGGACCGTTTATCTTTGTACCTGATTTTCTCGAGCAGAGACAGCCGTTCAGTGTGCCTTCTGCATTAGGTTTTTGAGTCCGTGCTGTCACCGGTCACTCACACCATTCTATACTTTGTCACCGCCCAGAACTCTTGAGCTACGGCTCGAGCCAGCAAGTCAGGATCTTTCACTTCACCCATAATATCGTCCTCCCCAAGGCTAACCCGCCAAAGCCATACATCAGCAGTGTCACCTTCACTCTGCGAGATCGATTTCAGCAACTGCGGCCATCCGATCGCTAAGGGGACTAGGGACTTTTTGGGCTGCATCACCACCACTACCTCCTCCTCATCGTCCGATGCCTCGTGGTCATGCTTTTTCCTGGATGCCTGCTTGACGTTTTTGCGTCTTTCCCTTTCTTGCTTGACTCTCGGCTTCAGACAGATAGTGCAGGATTTGATGCGATCCCCCCGGTGTTCGTTGAACTGTCCCGCTGACAGGAACTCTTTGCAGGTTTCGCACATGTATGTCGTCTTTTGTTGGTAGAGTGGGCGTCTGCCCGCCATGATGTCCAGATACTCCTGTTTCTCGGCATCCATGGAGTCCATGATGAGGGAGCGAGAGCGATAGCGATACAGCGATTGATACAATATGCTTCTGAGCAATACAACATGGTTCGGAACAACTGCACGCGCACACGATGCTCTGCTACGGTGCAGGACCACGTCCCCGTCGATTGTTGTTGGTGCACGGTTGCGATTGACGATCACATGTAATACGTCAAAAATATGGCGCATATGCATTCGGGGTGGGGGGTGTATATAGGCTCGCAATGAATAGTGGGGGGTGCTCGTCCCCATACGAAAAGGGGGGTGCTTTGCCTGAGATGCATCATACCCCAACCACGGCAAATCCTAGGCCGTATGTTCGTTCCAGCCGACTGCAGCGTCGAAGGTATACTGGGCGGGAAACAACCAGAGGTAGAATTGCAGTGAACGAAAAACAACGCCTAGATTTCGACAGGGAAGTGAGCGACCTCTGGGTCAACCGAATGCATGGCAGTGTTCTATTCACCCGAAGTGTCCGATACACAGAAGATTACTGCTGTTGGATAAGGTTAGGAAATACTCCATTCAGAAGATAGGAAAATCAACCAGACCCTTTCCTCGAAAGTCGTCGGCGGCCGCACGAGGAAAGGGGCTGGAAGCCGGGCTACCGCAATGCGTCGACACCCGGTATTACGACACCGCGCGGTCGCGACAACAAGCCTGAACTACTAGATGTTGTAACACCAAGCCTAAGTGACTGGATGTTGCAGCATCACCGCGAGACGGGATGCTTTCCTTAGTAACTCCTAGCTAGATAAATAACTATATAAGAAAAGGAAATCTTTGCCACTCTCTGTAGAGTTATTTAGTTATGACACGCAATATTGGATCAAGTAGTCAATGCAACACTTTCAGTATTAGTCCCAAGGAAATCGCGAACCTTACGTCATCACGTACAAAGTAGACAAGATAGGCAAGTCGCTAAAACAGGTGAGTATTACATAACCACTGCGTAGCTCCGAGCCGTTGGGACTAGTTAGGCAGACTCTGTTACTTAATCACTAAAGCCTAAGACTTGCATAACTCGGATAATTATACAAGTTGCAGTCTGCTTAGAGATAGTAGCTTAGGCTCTTAACAAATTGGGGCCGAATCCCGGAAACTGGGATACACCCATACGCCTTACCACCTAGACGCATTACGTCTGCCTCATCCATATTGCCGTCACAACAAATCGCTGGACGCAGCGTCGGGTCAATCTATTTGACCTGTTCAATACTGACTTCCCTTATCCCATAGGAAAGAACGTTGAACCACATCATCTTCAAAACATATAAAAGAGAAAGACATACATAACTGCAGCCAAAGAGCGAGCCTCTTCGAGTCAACTAGCGTAGCGTAGCTGATTCAGTTCCGGTGCGGATCACATTGGTCAACCCAATCGCGGTATCCTATAGAATCTCGCATGTGGCACTCTAACACAACAGAGTGACTCTAACGTTACTCTCACAGTAAATGGACTCTTGGCTCAACGAGCAACAACCATCCTTCACTGATAACGCCACTGTCACCGACAAACCAATCAAAGAAAGAGGTTTTCACGAAAACAGTCGAATTAGTAGTCACTACCAAGTACCTTCTCCAAGACAGAGAAACCATCTATGCCGATGGATCTAAGGAACAGGCAAAGCAATACAGCTCCCACACCGGAGTCACCGTTGACCGCGATGACCTCACAGAGTCATACTAGGCGACGTTCCAGCTCCCTTCCGGAAACAGTAGCTCGGGAAATGGTTAACCCTTTCCTCGATACTCCAGTCAGACAAACAGTCACTACTTTACCTGCTGTACCCATACATCCGTCGACCCTACTACCGCTCCTCATACCGAACGAGTAACTGTCGACGAGATCCATCACAACACTAATACACTATTCATAAGCTTCCTTGTAGAGTGCTACGCCTTCTAGCTATGGTAGCTAAGTTGCGCTAATATAACTTAGTAATATTTGTATACTAAGTACCAAATAAAAATGGAATACGCGTAACTTAGAAGTAATCTACCAGTTTTCCGATACTACACAGTTGGTATTTAATACTCACCTGTCTTGTTGACTGCCAGTCACGACCCTACTTCTCTAAGTTCAATGGGGTAGCTAGTCCTTATTGAAGTTGAAGGTAAGATAGCATTGAATATTAAGTACTACTTTGTGTCTCATAAGTCTAGTGGCGAATACAACTCACAGCCAGAAAGGCTGGTATTTATAGGTGTTTGTACTCTAAGTAAAGATTTGCCACCATAGTTACAGTTATAGTCGAAGTTGGTTGACTAGTTGATCGTTTAGTTGATCAGTGTCTCGGCGCAAGGTTGGTCGAATAGTAGAACAAGTTGTTGGTCAACTATTCATCAAGCGAATAATTACAAGTCAAAAGGTGGGCTGACAAAGAAATTGGCGAGAGTCGGAGATATCAAGTTGAGCGCGAAATAGAAGAAAAGCGCGTATCATAACATTTCTGTAGAGGGCTTTCCTCGTGTGGGATCTCATGAAGAACTTCCTCCTGTACCGTCTCAGGACCAGCCTCGTGACTTGGTCGAAGGACTGCAGGAAATGCAGAATCTTACGGATCGCATTCGACAATTAAAATCCCACATGATGAACCTTGAAGTAGATCGTGACCATGCTCAAGAGAACGCACGCTACTTTTAACGACGAATCCAACCGAATGCGGCGATTCCGTGAAGGGACTCAAGCCACTAACGACCTACACCAACGAGCATCCAAGAAGTAAGATCAAACCCTCGGATCTTCCCAAGTTCTACGGAAATGACACTGATGATGTAGATGATTGGATCGAGAAGGTGTCGGCCATCTTAGATGAGGATGTGACAGAGAGTGGAGAGGCAGATACAGATGCCGAAGAAGGAGACGAAGAAGAGGATGTGAGCGAGGATGAACTATATGAAGAGGGATTTGCCTTGGGCCAAGCCTACCTATTCCGGATCATAGAATCTGCACTGACAATGGATCTCACTTAGGGAATGACTTGCTCCCCACTGAGCATGATTCAAAGACTTGGTACATACGTCCATCTTAGTTGCAAACGTCGGAAGGTGTTCATGTCACTCCGTAAACTACACGACTCGACCGAAAAGATTATTAATCTGCCTCGAAAAGATGTTGCAACTCGCTGGAACTCTAAATACTTCGCTATCAAACAGGCCATACGCCTCAAGAAAACAGTTCTGGCCTTCTGTCTACGTTATTCCGAAGACCCGAAATGTCTTGCTCTTAACGAAGGGGCATTCGAGATACTCGATATCATTTTACCTTCCTTGCATATATTTCAAGCAATGACAGAAGAACATCCAAAAGCTCAAGTTACCGTCCATCGCATTCTTCCCGATCTCAACTTCGCCATCAAGGAAATGACTAGGCTCAAAGATGGCTCCGGTATCACTGAAGCTAGGAAAAAGCCGTTCGAAGTGGCGATAGCCAAGCTTGAATTTTACTTCTATAAATTTTTGAACACCGACTGGGTCTGCTGCGCATACATGCTGGATCCGGAAAGTCGGGGATCTGCGCCCGCGGATTCAAAGCACACAAAAACCATCAACGCGGTCAACGAATCAAGGAGGCGGTCTCCTGGGTTCGCAAGCGAATCGAACTACATCAAGACAAACCAAATGCGGACACCTCTGCACCGAGTCCGCAGGTAGCCGAACGCGGTCGGCAGCCGGTTAGAAACAACGAATTCGCCTCCCGGCGTTCCACCAATGAAACCTACCGGAAAGTCAGGATATCTGGGACCTCTATAACGCCGAAGTGTCTCCTTACGGGGAGCCTTGGGCGAATGAAACCATTCTTGGATATTGGGGTAGACACGTTAAATCCTCTCGGATGAAGCCTTTGTCTCTCCTTGCTCGAGGTGTTTTGGCGCTTCCTGGTTCCTCTACCAATGTAGAGCGACTGTTTTCTCAATCTGGACTGATGCTTCAAGATCGTCGGGCCCACTTGTTGCCTAAACGAGTCATTCAACAAACGTCTATGAAAATATGGGATCGGGCATTGTACCGGCCTCGAAAAAGATGATATCATCATCATTGTCATGTATATAGTTTTGAACTTGTAATTTTCCAAAAAACAAATAAAAAAATGAATCATGGAGATGAATAGAAAAATATCAAAACAGATTGAATTGAATTGAAAGTCTGAAATCAAATCAACAGATCTAAGAAAGAGAAAGAAAGTGGAAAAATGAATCACAATCTGAATATAATATTCATATCTGAATGAAATTGATTCGATGCAAATGCTGAGTAGATCTGAATTATTAATTCAAATTTTGAATTATTTATTCACTGAATTTGTGAATATTGAATAAAGATATGAATAGTACGTTAAGCGGCGAGCTGAATAGATTAATTCACGCTGAATTATTCATTCGGAACGCTAGAAAAACCCGGCACCGCCAGGGCCAGAGAGGTCTTCACCTTATGGAGCCCGGACACCAGGCTAGAGTACCTATTCCAGTGCACCCCACTCCAACATTCCAATTATACTGCGTGGAAAGTAACGCACCTTTACACGAGGTATATGTCGCAAGGTCCGTAGCTACTACCGATAGTAGTAACCACTTTGCTATGGTCTTCAACTTCGGAACTGCATCTGTCAAGATTCCCGCTGGAACTCTTCTCATGTCACGAACGGGAGGCTGTTGAGCTAAGACTCAACACTTGGGTGCGACAATGACCTCAAGAGAGAACAGGACTAAGGCTAAGACCGATGACAAGGCGGTGGGTTCAAACCACTAAGCTATAGTTGGAAACACGTGACTATAGTATTGACATATGATCTTGCTCTGAAGAGCAAAACGGATTACAAGATGAGGGAGAATCGAGTCTGAGAGCTCGCTATATATACTGCGCGGGAAGAGACGATGATCGAGGTCGTAGGCGACCCCGATCACTTTGGAACAAAACTCGTACGACGCGCGGCGCGCGGATTGCAAATAACGAAACGATCGGTGAGTGATGGCTGACACTTTTGATGTCAGCCGACTACGGACTTGTCGGACATCCGCGATGACCGACTATGCATCTGTCAGCTGATGACAAGATGTCAGGTGATGCTGTATGCTGACTGAAGTCATTCATGCCATATAGCCACTCTTTTTACCTTCTTGTAATAGCTTCGTATGACTCTTATCTCACCCTTTGATTTACCTTTAATTCCCAAGCTACCTTGAGTGCAAGACTTCTCAAGGATTAGCTACCCTTGTCTTTCACTCACGGTGTTCAAGTATCGACTTAAGTAATAAGAGTACATCGTTTGTGCTAAGTTCCCACTACAACGGCGGTGCTAACTACTAACGTAGATTAGACCACTTGCCCGCGACACTAGCCAGTCGATGATACGTGTATCTGACGACGTAAGGGTCGCCGGTCCTCGATCCTCAATACTGAAATTAGAAAAGTCGATGTAGGCGAAGTGAAGTGTGAAGTGAAGTACGCGAAATGAAGAATAGAGAGTGTCCTATAGACGAAACCAGACCTATCGAGGGTAGACCCGAAGATGTTGGAGGGTATACCGTTCTATCTCTACATCTCGAATACTCGGGTCTACTAGCACCCCTACGATAGGCATGACTTGGCACAAGGAACAGATGGTCGCAAAAATCGTAACGTTCTATTGACTCTGTCGTTGAGCAGATCAAAATGGCGCTTTTGGTCTAGTGGTACGTGCGATGAGCTACCCTGTCCGTAACACTAATCTGAAGTTTGATCGTTTGGAAATTGTGATGTCAGGCAGGTAGTAACGTTGCACAGGAAGGCTCGAAGGGAACAGTGTTATAACAGTAATGATTTTGATGCGTCATCACTCTAAACTACCTATGATACTCTAAGGGTGATGTCAAGAGGCAAGTTACTTTCCGTTAAGAGCCTGAGCTACTATCTCTAAGCAGACTGCAACTTGTATAATTATCCGAGTTATGCAAGTCTTAGGCTTTAGTGATTAAGTAACAGAGTCTGCCTAACTAGTCCCAACGGCTCGGAGCTACGCAGTGGTTATGTAATACTCACCTGTCTTAGCGACTTGCCTATCTTGTCTACTTTGTACGTGATGACGTAAGGTTCGCGATTTCCTTGGGACTAATACTGAAAGTGTTGCATTGACTACTTGATCCTGTAAGTACTTCACACTTTACCCTTTTTGTTCCCTAGCTTATTGCTTCGTACTTGTGCAGTTCTTCAGTAATAGCGGTTTACCCCATCCAATACAAATAGTCGTGAAGCATAATCCTTTCTGCCAATCCCACTTAAAGATCTTGCACTGTTCATAGATCGTTATATTATATATATATACTATTCATTGTTACAACGTTGCGCGACTCTTACCCACTGACCATATTGGCGTTTCTGAAACGCATCGCACCCTCCCTCATCCTTGCCCCTGGAGGCTACCCTCGATCGGCGCTTTTGCTTCTTTTGCCAGTAATCTCCGTCGTCTCGATACTGTTGTTGCGTGTCGATAAAAGGCGAGAAAAACCGTGTCCCTGTTCGTAACAGGACCTGTCGCATGTCGATATGTCATCATGTCGATTCTACCTGTCCTACATCTCCGCCATCAAGCGAGATTGCGCCCAACAGTAACTCTAGAAGATTTGTGCAGTGGCGGAGATGCCTATTATTACGTCAACAATTCAGCCGGGAGGGCTTAATAATGTGGTAAGAACAACATCATCATGGGCTTGATTGTCCATTATACAGCGATCACATAGTTATCATGCTATTTTCCCTGTAACCCACCTTCTTGACCCAACTTGCTGCGACTAGAGTATACAGAGACGGGACTCGTGTCACTTTCCGGCTACTGTCTAATCAGAGAGTTCATATGTGTCCTAAAAGTCGTCCATGAATGTAGGCGGGTAGTAGTCGGAATTTGAAGCCGTCAACGTGGGATCCGCCTGCTCCTGACACGAATCGTACGAATCAGCGGTGAAGATCTCGAGGTCACCACCGGGCTGCAATCCAGCATCCACTTCGGCCGAGGAGTAGATCTGGTCATTCTGTGAAAGCGCCAAAGCGGAGATACTTCATCGCGACTCGAGCACTGGCTTGTTTTCCTTGCTCTGTTGGTGAAGAGATTGAGCGCTTGTGTGCAGATCGGGTAGATGTCAAAGCGGATACGGGTTAGGCCAACTGCCCCGCTGCGTCAGCTTGTTCTTCGATGAATGGTACGTTGGCCGACTTGAGAGCGATCTTGCTAGATTTCATTTGTTGTTGCCGCCGAAGCTTTGGAAGACGAAGCGATCTTGCGGGATTTCGTGCCATCGGTCTTCGACTTTAGTTCCTGGATCGTGCTGATGTTGTTGTCGATGCGTTTTGGTTTAGAGCCACGGACACTGATACTGATACCGATCTCACCCGTGTGCCAGTGGCAACGTCTAATCAGCTCATTCAAGTTGCTGATATTCAAGAGTTCGAGTTTCGCTCTCGCAGTCACTTCGTCGTACGTTTCCAAGTCGAGATCGATCTCATCGATGAGCTCGTCTCTGGTCTCTTGGTCAGCCTTCGTGCTCCCTGCGCTGGGGTTCGCTGTATTCATCTTCGTCCTTTTTGTTGGCGGAAAGGTTGATGACGTTTTACCAACAGCGTCGTGTATCAAGGTTGCCAACTCGCCCCGAGTCCATCGTTTGGCCGGTTCGGATCCCAAATGTTCAGTATAGAGGTCTCGTAGATCTGTCACCGCGAATTCCTGAAGTCGAGCGAGCGGGTCCTGATATCCTGACTTGTCATTCGCACGGTCGAGGTCGAAAACCTTGACTCCATGTCTGGCCAGGCGATAGTCCAGACCGGCGCAATTTGGTTTGCGACCCTGTTCGATGCCCTGGCTCTTGCAGATGGACTTGGGAACATCGGTCCCGAGGTCTAGCATTCGTTTGCATTATCTCTCTGCGTTCTCATACAATAATGCTTCCACTGTCGGGCGTTCCAGGTCTGCCGGTTCATCCACACTCGTGGTCAAGGCATTGACGTACTGATCGGATCGCCAAGACTTCTTAACCGGGATGCCATTCTGTTGACACAAAGCACGAAGGGGGGGCTGCGTAAACTTCAACAATCCCTGTCGCGTGGGGTCGCTTGCCATTGCAAGGTCTGTGTACTTCAGGGTCAGCGCGGTTATGATCAATCAGAGCAAGAGTGTAACGCCTACCTCGCTTTTCCTTTTCCTTTTGGTAATCCGACCGTCTAAGCTCCCCTACCGCGATGATTCCTTTGCGAATCTTGACGTTCCTCGTCGTGGCCCGCAAGAGAGACGACATGCGCGTCGATAACGTGATTCGCGCAATCCGGCATGGATTCGAAAACGGTGGCACAGTTTTCGTAAGTCATTTATATGACTCCCGTCCCATATGTCCTGTGTTTTCCCTGGCTCCTTTGTCCTAACGTACGGATACCTCAATCGCTCGCAAAGCTTCTTGTTCGCATTCTGTGCGCGCAAGCGATTGATGGGCGATATGTAAGTGAATCGCTGTCTAGGTTTACCCTGAGGAATACTTCAAGGTGAGTTAAGAGGGCCGCTGTAAGATAGGGAACAGGATGACCTTACGCTTAGGGTATACCGCAATTCTAAGCAGGAAAAACACACCAGGTCGTTTGCGTAATCCCGTGTGAACGCCCTACAACCGTTAATACAACAGTCGAAGTATCGTATGTCGAGTCGTGCCTCATTCGCTTACGTCATGTTCAAAATATAGGCGGATGGAAATGCTTCCTTGATGAATGTCTGTCCCGGCATGCAATGCAACGAGTTCCATACGGCCCTAGGCATCCTGCTAGCCGCCGTGGCCTGAGCCAACAACCGCTGCAAACGAGCGTCATTCATCTTTCTAGGAGCTAAAGGCAGTATGAGATGATGGTATTGGTCAGTGATGTGTGTAGAGTGACGGAATGAGAGAGATGCGGGTCAATATACGCTCACGACCTACCGTAAAAGTCATGTGTAAGTCTCTGCTCCTGAGCTGCCAGAAGACCCTCATCATCTTCCCCGGAGTCTTCGCTGCTCTCGCTCGAACTATCCGCAGGCGATTCCTCACTCATAGACAACCTGCCATCGTTCTCAGTACAGTTTCCGTTCTGTCCTGCTGAACATACGCTGGAAATCTCGCCGAGGGCAGCAAGGAGGGACACCGACTGCCCTTCAGCATAACCTACAATGCGAGTAGCCCGCATGTCCGTCAGTAAGTCACAGTTCAAGGACATTATTGTATACTGACTAATCGGGCCGGAAGGAGTCACAGATCCGCCTGGCGTCTCCAGCTACGATCATTATCCCATAACCGCTGTAAGTTAAATGTGTAGGAGAAGGAGGACCAATCACCGCAACTTACTCTTTGACTTCCAGCAGCACCGGTAGTTGAAGCAGAAGGACAGGCTGTATCCGCTGGAGCGAGAGTGTTTCGCTTTCTCCGCTAGTGTGAAACGAGCAAGCAAACTGTGAGTTGAGTGATATATCGGAAATACGCAGAATATCAAGCGCTCTGGCACTACCTTTGCTGTCCGTATATGTGCATCAGCCCCAACTCCTGGTCTCCCTGTCGGAGTACTGTCGCAGCAGCGTTTCCTCTGTGAACCTCCGGATGTGTTTCGCTGTTGCCCCTTCGTCTCCCGCTTGACGCTGGCGACAGGATGGGCAAACCTTCGTTGAGGACTGTTCGTCGACGACAGCCACGAATCTTTCAGGCGCGTGTAGGCTTGAATGATCACACAGTCGGCATATTGATCGAGTGCCTCAACACCAGCAGGTCCTCGACTTGTTCTCGGACGAGATCGGCTCAAAGCATTGAGGTCGAATGTGGTGTCCCGTCCGAGACGTTTTCCTGCAAGGAACGCGCAAAGACTGCCAAAAGACCTCCCTGGCTTGGATCATCTTCTTTGCGGATGGATTGAGAGAAGGTATCTGTCGCATGCCTATTCAATTCACCCCTGATATCATCGCAGAGCGTGTCCTCCACATACGTTGGAGAGAGGACATGGTCAGGAGAACCGCTTGTCGCCGCCTCGTCGTCGTGATCGTCGTATTCCCACAACCCATTGTTTATTAATACGAGCATCAGTCAGTCATGAAACGACAAGGAACGGGCCGATGGCTTTGTGAACTTATGTCGCGGGCAAGTAGTTAGTATTACGTAGTATACGTATCACAGTACCGCCGTTGCATTGGGATCTCAGCACAAGATATTAACATCCTTATTACGAAAGACGGAACTGCTATTTGCCTAAGGTGAAAGACAACGGTAGCTAATCCTTGAGAAAGTCTTGCACTCAAGGTAGCTTCGTAATTAAGAGGTAATCTAGGGTGAGACAAAAGTCATAAGATAGCGTTACAACTGAGGGGGATTCCCTTCCTATATACACTTGTCAGAACCATCCCTTGTCCATCGAGGAAGGTATCTTTCGGGAAGGCAGATATCTGGATATCTGTCAGATATTCAGATATCGTACAGGAGAGGTATTAGAAAACTTTGCTGATATCTAGATATCAATGATTTAGCTATTCGAATAGCTGGCAAGTATCCAGAGTACAGAAGCATTCGGATATGTGGAACATACTCGAATAGTTGGATTATGTTCGGGTACTTCCTGTAGACAAGTGACCTGACGGTCATCAAGTGGCCAGAGGAATCCTAGATGCTGAAAGTAAGGTAAAGTTCAAGGAGCGTATGATGACATAAGCTACTGTACGGATACTATACTCTGAGTGTTGAACTACAGTTGGTGTTTTATCTAAAAGGTTCTACAGGATCTTTACAACTTACCTCTCCTGGTGGCGCCGACGATATACTAGGTGGAGCGTCCGCTAACAACCTCGCCTTTCTGCCCTTCGCGAGCTCGTACAGCTCTATCTCACGTGCTCGGCTCGGTGAAGCTTTGAACGTCGCTTTCTCGCAGTCGGTAATATATATCGTCGTCGGCCTGGTTCGCCGCCTTGAACGATTCGTATTTGCCAAAAGAATGGAGCGAGCCTGTCGTTTCCAAATGTAGAGAGCCGTATAGTACTTTAGTCCTGAGCCGCATATACCATATATACAGCTCAGTCAAGTCCTACCCGCTTCTACTAACGGAAGAAGAAGAACTAGTTCAACAGCTCTAAGCTGAGCCAGGTCGACATTACGTCATCATCTTTATAAATAATATCAAGTCCCGCGCGAGCAGAACTTGAAATAATTCAGGACGCGCGTACATGCTTACGTCATATTGCGCATCCCTAGGGAAAAGGTTGTACCAGGTGCACTCGCGATCCCTTGGGATACGGAATGCACCTACTGCACTACGTATCCTTACCAGCACGAGCGCGCCTGACATATAGCTATTCCTTGGGACAGCTACGGAACCTAGTGCACTCACGATCCCTTGGGATACTCGTTGCACCTAGTGCACACAGCATCTACAAGGATCTCTTAGCACAGCTGCCCGCCTTAGGAATACTATATATAGCTGCTCCGTGACTTTTCTTGTGATAGCCTCTTATGACTTTTATCTCACCCTTTGATTTACCTTTAATTCCCAAGCTACCTTGAGTGCAAGACTTCTCGAGGATTAGCTACCCTTGTCTTTCACCCATGGTGTTCAAGTATCGACTAAGTAATAAGAGTACATCGTTTGTGCTAAGTTCCCACTACAACGGCGGTGCTAACTACTAACGTAGATTAGACCACTTGCCCGCGACACCAAACACCTTTAGGCAGACTCGGCGACTTGCAACCTCGTCAACTTACATTGTTTTCCTTTTCAACCAGGATTGAACGTGAGGTAGAGTCATTATGGCCCAACGGTCCTCGTTGCTGATGGCTGACTTGGCCACCTCGTTGAGATCAGGCCGAAAGATGCGCATGCATGAGCCGATCTGGGCAATAGCCGTCACGAAGCATCTCTTCAGCAGGTTAATATGGATTACGTCCACGGGAGGTACACACCAGAGGCTTCGTTGCAGACATCGGCCTGCCGAGAAGAAGGGATTGAGCATCCAGTTATTCTTTACTTAGACACATTGTCGAGGTCTAGTATAGTAATAGTTAGAGATGAGCTTATAACATTGGTTTAACTCTCCAGCTACCTACTGCGCCCTAGAGATCTCTGACGACAGCCTGAACCTCAGTCCGTTTGACACTTATTACGATTTGATAATCATCTCCGACTTAGCGTCATGCGAGTTATCGTCCGACCGAAGGTAGAAAATGTGACAGCACGCGCGCTTACGTCATCCATCAGGTACCTCCGACCACACTCGCACTCCTTTTGTCGTGGGCAAGTGGTCTATACTACGTAAGTAGTTAGTACTGCCGTTGTAATGGGTACTTAGCACAAACGATGTACACTTACTACTTAAGACGATACTTGTTATTACGTTTGGGTGGAAGGCGAGGGTAGCTATGAGAAGTCCTGCACTCAAGGTAGCTTCGGAGTCAATGGTAAATCAAAGGGTGAATCATAAAGCATGAAGAGTCTCAAGTACAAGCTGAAAGTCTTATATATGTAGTATTCCGCGATCCTAACTGCAAAGTGACAAGAGAAGTCCCTAACTGCAAATGTATCATACTGCTTTGCAGTTAGCGGGTTTTGCAGTTAGCTTTTCTAACTGCAAAAGTATCATACTGCAGTGCAGTAAGTGGAGTTTGAAGTGTGTGGCAGTAACTGCAAAAGGCCTCTACTGCATTGCAGTGTGTTGGTTTTGCGGTGTGTGCAGATCATACATACTGCATTGCAGTGAGTGTGATCTGCAGTTAGGATGCAGAGTCTAATCAGGTATGACGTGGATTAGGTTGTAGGCTGTGTCTCTCTACACTTTTGGCACTCCCAACGCTCGCAATCTCATGGAGTTGCACCGCCATCTCACACCCTAGGGACTCAAATGCCTTCTGACTCCCGTGGGACTGAAAACCTCTGTCAATCCCTTGGAATGCAATCGTACTACGCGCCTCTTCAGGCGATGTGTAGGCGCTTTGCCTCTAGCAGATGAGTATATATAGCTGGTCTTTTCCCTTTTTGTAATAGCCCTTCATGCTTTATGATTCACCCTTTGATTTACCTTTGACTCCGAAGCTACCTTGAGTGCAAGACTTCCCAGGATTAGCTACCCTCGTCTTCCACCCAACGTATTCAAATATCGACTTAAATAATAAGTGTACATCTCTAAGGGTGATGTCGAGAGCCAAGTTACTTTCTCTGAGCAGACCTACACTCGTTCCCTACGGTACGTGTAAGAGTCGGGCAGCTTTGTATCAATTAATAGTATATATAGAAAATTTATAACTATCCATGAACAGTGCAAGATCTTTAAGTGGGATTGGCAGAAAGGACTATGCTTCACAACTATTTGTATCGGATAAGGGAACCGCTAACTTACTGAATGTAATATGCAGACCAGTAGTAGTAGCGAATCTAGCAAGATTACTCAGTATTATAGTTAGTACAATCAAGGCGCTGATCAGGATGTTAGGGAGGGAAAGCGTGTTTCATAAATCATAGAGGCAAAACTTACAACCTTTCTGGCTGTCTTATATAGACGTCAGAAACGGGTGGCGAGGCCAACCCTGTCCAAGGGCTCCTAAGGAGACCTAGGGCTACAACCTAGCTCTGTCACTTCGTGCCGGATTTAGAAGTGACAAAGTGACGAAATGACAAAGTGACATAGAAAACTATGTCACTTTGCTATTTTCAGTACAAAGTGACAA